>RJWM01003760.1:0-109210 GCA_004363535.1 Dasyprocta punctata
CATCAGTGGGTGATGAGTTCATAGCTGAATGGGTCATTAGGAGGTGGAGTCTAATGGGGGAATGTGGGTCATGAGGGCATGACCTTGGGGATAACATCTGCTCCTTTCTCCCTTTGTCCCGGTCTCTTGCTCTCTGTTTCCTGGATGCCATGAGTTGAGCCGCTTTCTTCCACCATGTCTTTCTACCATGATATTTCTGCCCTGGTAGCAGTCAGTTATGACTGAAACCTCTGAAATCGAGATCCCAAACAAACCTCTTCTCCTCTAAATTTCAGCTGTAGGTATTACGTGCCAGCAACAGGAAAGTTGACCAATACAACCCCTTTAAACAAAGAACCTTGGAGTATTCAATGGGGAAGGTGAAGGGAAATTAACATGCTTTTGTGGACCATCTGGGGCTAGCCAAATCCAGAAGCAAGCCGCGCTAAGCTGGACCTAGAGCAGAAATAAATGACTAGAACATGGAAGGAGCTTGCAGCTGGGGAAAGGCTGCCTTCAAGGAGCTGTTACTTCTGGTAGTAGAGCACAGCCACTGCCTAATGAAACCAGCACAGGGAAAGGGCCTGAATCAAACAACAGTCACCTGCCAGAGATTTCTACCAGTCAGGACATGCAGAAACCAGAGGTAAAATATCTCACTGATGCCAGTCCATAGAAGTCAGTCTCCTGGGCTGCAGCTCAGGGTGAAGGGAGGAAGAGCAAGTGGGGATGACCTGGTTCCCTGTCACACCTTTTCCACTAGGTGATGCATCTTTTATACTTTAGGGTGGGTTATGTTATAACTGCCTTCTATTGTTTGCCACTTCTTAACTTTTTTATTTTTTAATTTAAAATTAGGCTGAGTATAAAAACAAATGGCTAGTGGTTTAGACATAGCAAAGCTCTAAAACAACACTATTTATTGTGGCTGAAAACACATAAAAGAAATAAAAGACCATCACCACCTTCCCCCATGTCCACATGCAGATGTTAGGGATTCTCAAGGGAAACAGCCCAGCTCTGTCATTTCTGTGATGGACTGATCTTTCTGTCTCTCTCACGGTTGTATGCTGTATCCACATATCCCAGGATAAACTAGAAAGCTGAGGTTTTTGTTTTTTCTGACAGATCTGTATATTGTTCTTTAGGGATTTGGCTGGAGTAAATCCTTCTGTCATATGCTTTAAATTCAGCTACAAAAGTCCAGGACTCCATGTGGCACTTTTTTTTTTTAACACAGTCTTTAAGATTTTGAAAACAGAAAGTGTAGGAAGAGGATAATTATTCTCTAAGCCTCCACTTTCAGAGAAAACACTAAAATGCCCTTTTCTTTATGCTATGTGTCTAATTATGGGTTTCTTTTTAAATAATTGCCACCACAATGGCAGCTGACAATTACTGAGCTCTTGGTAGTAAGGACTTGGCATTATTCTCAGCTCTGGGCATATGAAGCACATATTCTTATGATCTTCATTTTATAGATGAATCAACTGAAGCAGATGAAAGTTATAATTTGCCCAGTGTCACATGGTAATACTGGGGGGAGGAACTAGGATGGAATCAGAACACTGGGGCTTACATGCTGATATCTCAAGTCACAAAACAGTAGATGTCAGCTAGAAATATGAGCAGTGGATGGAAAAACAAAGGTGTAACCATAAAACAAATTCTGAAATTAACTAAAAATACTAACTGTAAAAATTTTTGTCTTTGCTTCTGGTTTGTTATAAAGTTTGCTCTAAGTTTGTGAGTCACCAATTTCAAAAGGGGACCCTCATCAATTGGAAAATGCTTGGTGTTTGTAAAATTAAAAATGGATCAAATCATCATTAATAGGAATATTGCTGATGTTGATATTATGACCAAGTAGGAGTAACTTAAAAATACTGAGCTACTGTGTAATACTACTGATGACATTGTTTGTTCACCCAATGATAGTTTTTTAATTAGACACCTACTGAGGGCAGCACTACTGTAGGTACTAGTAATACATAGTAAGATAAGTTTTGTGTTATAGATCTTACACTGTAGTGAAAGAGACAGATAGTAAACAAATACATAAAATTAAAATATATCATTTCAAGTAGGAGGAAAGGTTTGAGAATGTCAGAATGAAGAAGAAAGGAAGAAGGGAAGGTCTATTTCAGCAATATCCCGTCTAGGGCAAATGGTGAATTTTGTGGGCTGTGTCTTAAAGCACCCCTTGTTATAGACCAATGTCATTTAAGCCCAGTGGAATTTAGGAAAGGTGCTGACAGGGAGACCAGCACAATCCTTGATCAATCTGTGCAAGTAGATTCCTAGAAAAATCAGATGGGTTTCAGATCATTTAACTGATCATCTGTAAAAAAGTTTAGAAATGTTTCTCATTTAGTGATTGGTACATATTGGGTAGCACAATGGTGAGTCCACCACCAGCAACAACCTGAAACAACAAAGGGAAACGAATCTGGAGGACATGCGATAAGTGAAATAAGCCAGGCACAGAGAGGCAAACCCTGCATGATCTCACTGATGTGAAATCTAAAAAAGTTGAATGCTCAGCAGTTGCGAGTAGATTGGTGGTTATCAAAGGCAGTGTAGGGGTGAGGGGAAGGGGAAAGGCAGCCAGTGGGTTTAAAGTTATGGTTACATAGGAGGAATAAGTTCTGGTGTTCTGTTGCACTGTGGAGCAATTATAGTTGATAAGGTATTTTATATTTCAAAATAGCTAAAAAAGACAATTTTGAATATTCTCACCACAAAGAAATAGTAAATGTTTGAGGTGATAGAAACTACTTATCCTGATTTGATTGTTACCAAAAATAAAGGTGTATCAAAAGATCACATTGCATTTCATAAATAACTATTAATTGCCAATTTAAATAAAGCTAAGAAAAAATCGTCATTTGAAGTTAAATGTGGACTAGTTGTTCTTAAGTTTGAGTATCATCAGAATGCCCAAGAGGGCTCATTAAAACCCCACAGGTTCTGAGTTGGAGGATTTAGGGTGGCCCGGGAATCCATTGACCTTAGAGGGCAGTTCTGGGTGACTATGGGGAGAGTTTAAGGGAGTGAGGTTGGAATGCGAAGGGGAGGATTAAAAATCTCTTTTACAAAACAGAGTAGCCCAACTTACCCTGCCTGTTGAGAAAGTCATCTTGGTTCCGTATCAGTGAGCTGAAGAAGAGCTTGTCCCAGGAGGACCAGGTTCTTCCCTGGGGTCATTGGATGCAAAGGGCTGCAAAGCTCAGATAGACAAAGCTTCAAGCCCTGCATTCTCTTTCATTAGCCTGGGCAAAGCAGTTTTAGACTGGAAAACTTTCTGGAAGATGTAAATCAAAGAACTATATTAGATATATATTTTATATTGATAAAAATATATCATGGACCCATAACATCGTATTTTATATGGTTAAAACTTACATGACACATAAAATGTTACCAAAACAAATGGCTCTTGGTAAACATCATTTTAACACATACATAAAATTCTATCTTGTAATTATACAAAATTTGCTGAGTTACTTCCCTTTTGGAGGCTTCTAGTGTTTTTTCCCTTATTCATAATGGTATAAAGAACACCCGTGTGAATAGGTCTTAGTCATATTTATAAGTCCAGATTACTAAAAATAGAATCGCTAAGTAAAAATGAACATTTCTAGTGTGCTTGAAACATATTTCCATTTGTCATTTCTAGTTAAGAGCTATTTAAATGTATTTAAATGTGACCACTGTTTCAAAGGCAGCATGACTTTGGCTTTCTTCTTGATGATTTGAATAAAACTCAGTTTTCTTGTTCTCAGAAATAAGATGCATGTGATTCCTCTAGAAGGAAAAGAAATTTCTCATCAAAGACTTAAAAAACATCTCTGACAGTTGCTTTGAAGAGACTGGAGACAAAGCTCTGGCACACAGCAGGGAGCACAATTTCCCAGGGAGTATCCTTAGGCACCTCTTCCTCCTCCAAAGGAGCATCTTTATGGCAGCTGCTTCTTCCCCAAGTCTCTGGCCTCTGTCTTTCCCCCCAGCCTCAACTCACCTCTCTTACCTGGGTTTCTGTCTCTTGGGTCCAGATGTAAGCCTCTCTCATGAAAATACCCAAGCTCTTCTGTCTTTTCAATGCTTCTTTCCACTCATAACCACGATTAGTACAATGGGGGTCCAGAAAAGGATGGAGTGAAGGATCCTCCTCAGGAGGATTGGAGAGAAAGCCCCAGAGCACTGCAGGGCTGCACTAGGTGTTGGTCTTGGCGATTCAGCCTTGGTGGTGTCTTCCATCTGTAGATGATGGCACAGCCACATGCTCCCTTCAGTGTCATTCAGGCCTCCCTGAGCTTGTGTGAGCTCAGTGGTTTTGTGGCTGAATATGTTACAATCATATCTGCCCTATCTAGACTTCATAACAGAGTCAACAGTGTGAATACAGCAAACTTACTAATGTATGAATACAGTATTCAAACTTACTAATGTTTGAATACTCACTTTTAAATGGAAATGCGCATTCTTGATGTAGTCTAGAGTAATAAAATCTCCTTATGGATCTTATATGAGAAAATTATATTATTTATTTGAAATAGGTATCTGATACATTATAAGAATATGATATTATAATAATTCTTGATTAGTATAAAATCTATTAACATATATATGCAATAAAGATTTCAAATATTCTTAGGTACAATAAGAATTTCTAAATGTTAATATGAACAGTAAGAAAATATTAGGAAGACAATATTAGGAAGAACGATAGGCTAATATTAGGAAAGTATTAGCCAGACAATATTAGGAAGAACATTATGTTTTTTTCTAGCCAACAGATACTTGTAAAAATTAAAATAATAATACAACACAGAGTAATAACTAGATTTTTATTATAATTTAAATATTTGTGGAATCATTTTGAGTACTATTTTGTTCCTTAAACAAAATAACTTTAAGTAAGTCATTTAATTTTGGATGATCTGATGTCATATAAGCTATGATGTTTTTGAAGAAAAAGAAATTATTCAAATTTCTACGAGTAAATTAAAAGTAGAATGCCAACTTTTTTATCTCAAAATTTTGTAGGGAGTAAATCTTCGTAATTATGTATAGCAGCATGCATGGTAGATCTTAGATCTAGGTATAAGAAAGAATATAAACTATGATGAAATCAAGAAAGTGCTTAGAGAGAAAAAAAGTACCTTGATGACAGTGTTTGTGCCCCTGGATCTACCTGTGCCTGAAGCTAGTATATCCCCTGGACTTTTCAGCTATATGAAACAATAAACATACTTTTTGCTTACAAAAAGAAAGCTGGGAGTGGTGGTACATGCCTGCAATCCCAGCACTTGGGAAGCTGAAGCAGGAGGATTGCTAGATCACTGTGAGTTTGAGGTGCGCCTGGGCTACATAGTGAATTTAAGACCAGCCTGAATTACAGAGCAAGACCCTGTCTCAATAAAGCAAAAAAGAAAAAGAAAAAAAAAAAGAAAATAATTCTCCTTTTTCATTTATCATCATTTTAAAGTGAGCAACTAGAGAAGCCAACATGCTATCAGGTGACACCAGGACCAAGACAGAAATGATTACTCCAGGACAGATCAGAGATGATTACTTCATTATCTTAATGGTAAATGTATAAAATTTAGCTAATAAAAGGTTTAATAATAAATAATAATGTAGTAATCATAAGCATTCATATTTACAGCTAGTCTAGAAATATGACAGATGATAAAACAATATTTAAATGTTTAAATTTTAAATGTCTAAATTTTAAAAAGTATTACAGTAAAAGACACATTGCCATTAATCACCCCTCAAAAGACTCTCCCTTGCTTTAACACTTATCCCAATGTTCCTGTCACTTTTTAAAAAAATTTTATTTTAAAGATAATAAAATCCAACAAAACATAACAGAACAGTCAATCAAAACAAAGTAGTAGAACTGGTACCGAAATTCAAAGCAAGATACTAGGAAAACAATAGCTACTATAGTATATCTTGTTATCTTCACAATAGTTGACCATTCCATCAGGTACAGTAAAATCAAACCAAAAACAAAACAGAACAAAACCAATCAAAACAGAATATGAAATAAAGCAAAAATAAAATTAATCAGAATAAAGCAAAACAATGAGAACAATATTGGGCCTCAATGACAAGACAGAAGGAAATCCCTCATATTTGCTACATTGCATACTGTCATCCTCCCAAGAGATGCTCAGACTGCTGGCCCCAGGCCTGCAAAATCAACCAAACAATATAAGCATTTAGTTGCTTTATGTACCTTAGCTGCTATCAACTTAGCCTGTCCTCCAAACCAGCAGGTTGCTTACAGTAGTGGGGTGAGGATCTTGATTCTTAGCCTGCACGCCTGTAGGCACAGATCTTTCTCTTTCTGGAGTCGGTGCTGGTCCTGTACCACTCACCATGAAGGCTGCCTAGTTGTCTTCTGGTTGGATCCTCCCTGACCCAACATGGTAGGTTCTCCAGAGGCACAGACCTTTCTTTTCCTGGATTCCATGCTGCTCGCACCACCCACCAGGAAATCTGGCTAGTTGTCTTCTCTCCTATCACTTTTTGATGTAGTTCTGGAAGTCCTTTTTCATGAGTGTCTTAATGAACTATGACTGAAAACATGGTGAATGGTACTACCAAGTGCCATTCAAGAGAAAGGCAGCTCACAAAAACCTTTTGGCTTGTCCACATCCACCTTAATCACTGAACCTGCTGCCATGCAAATTCTGGCTCTTCCCCAATGTCAAAATAATCACAAAAGATGAACAATTTGAATTGATTCAGGGCATTGAAACAGTCGACTGTACAACTAAAGACACAAAAGAATCCTTCCAGAACTGCTTCAGAAAGTGGCAAGAATAACAGGATAGGTGTGTTTGAAGTGAAGGGGAAATTAAAGGGAAGGGGTCTACTACTGCAATTTTTAAAAAATTTAAACATGCCATTTTTTTTATCATGCTGCAGCTGTCCTCGGTTTAAGACAAATATTGATTTTTTTCCATCCAGACATGAAATTCAATTAAATATGAACTTGGCACATCTCTAGTTTATTTCAATCTTCCTGATGTCGTCAAAACTCATTAGCAAAACCTGCTGTTGACTGCTGCAGCAAAGTGCTGGGCCAAAGCTGCCTGGTTAAAAGGTTCCAGACTGAATGTGAGTTTGTCAGTTTTCCCTGTGAAGCGATCTTCTTTTCTCAAGAAACTTTTCTCTTGTTGAATGGTCTTTTCAAAATCTTCAAGTGCCTAACTTACTATTTCTAACTTAGATATGCTGCTTACTTACTAGACAGAACACATCTTCCACATGAGGACAATCTAAGGAAATATCTAGCATTGCAGATGGGGCATCAGGCTGGGAAGCAAAGGAATGCATCTGATGTCTAGCAGCTCACTGGAGAAGAACTGAGTAGGATCTAGTCCCTCAAAATATGACTCTGCATTCTGTCAGAGAGGCAAAGTTGTCCCCCTTTTTAAGCCTTTTTTCTTTCTCTGAGCTGTGCTCCTCACCAGAGTCAAGAAACATCTTTTTTTCGTTCCCAAATCTATTTGTGTTTCGACTTTCAATGGCTATTGAGACAGAGCTCCTTTGATCTCTGTCTAAGTATTTCCTGAATATTTCAACCTGCTGCCTCATGAGTCTAATGAGTGTTGCAGATGATCCATTGATGTTTCCGGCTTAGTGAACCATTTATTATGACAGTACTTATTATGCAATGCATTTTGGCAAGCACCTCTTCCCCTTAATTTTTTAAACCCATGTGTATTCAAAAGGAAATCTAGTCCATGTGTTTTTGATTCATTTGCACCCAGGTCATTAGAATGTGGTTGGTCAGAGGTAACTGGACGTTATGAGCTACTCTGGACCTTTTCCTAACACATCAATGGTCTTAGCTTCTGCAAGTCATTACCAACCAGATTGTGTGTAGCTAGTGTTCCAAATCCAGCTATTCTAAATTGATCTATGACATAGTCCCATGTACCTTTTAAAAAATTAGCTCCACATTCATGCTGTTGTTTTCCTTAGATGATTATGTGAAACAAAGACAAGTTTGAGCACACTATCTTCTTTCTAGAAAAGATGTAGAAACAGTAACAGAAATGATAATTCCTAACATCTATTGATAATTTACTGTGTGCCAGGTATGCTATAAATTTATATGTACTTAACTCAAAATAACCCAAACAGATGGGTAGGATTATTAATTTGACTTCAAAAACTTTTTTGTTTTGTTTTGTAGGACCAGGAGTCAAACCTAGGTTCTAGTACATGCTTGGTAAACACTCTACCATGAACTACATCCCCACTCTACTATTTGCATTACAGAGTTGCAAAACAGAGGCTCAGGGTATGAAGTCACAGATCAAATCCATCTAGTCTAGCATCAGAGCCAATGATTTGGACTGTTATGCAGTCATTGTATGAGGTTGTGACTCCATATCCAAGATACACTATGTTTCTTTACTTTGAATTTGACATACTTTGTCAAGTAAGTGTGTTGACATTAGCTTTATTGAATGGTTCAGTGAAGTCACTGAGGTATATGTTAAGATTTATATATGGTAGATGCATGATCATTTGTAAAAATGTCCATACAGAGTCCTTGTCCAAAAAGAGAGCCATTGAACTTTGATCCATCTCCTTGTGATAGATATCTTGTCACGTAATTGTTATCCCAGAGGATACTGCAAGACTATGCATAATTCTAAGTGTAAATCACTACTCTTGGTTATTTACATGGACAAACAACCCAGGTAAAACCAATGCTATGTGTGAAGGAGATACATACTATGGTCATGTTGAATTGAATGTTGAAAACCAGAGACCTAGTTACAAGATATCAATATAAAGAAGTCTGTACATTCATACAAACTTTGAGAGAAGGCTCATCTTATTTTTAATTTAGGGTTAAAGTCTTGTTCTTATACCATTTGCCCATTCTAATTTGCACCTTACCTTTCCTCTTGAAAAATCTAACTCTGAAGGATAGCTATAGGCATCATGCATCAGCTCAGCTGTGCTTCTGGCCTAAATATTGTGGAAGAGGTTCCCAGGAGCTTGGAAAGCAAGCACCATCTTTGAATCATAGAAAACCAGTTCTAGATTTTGAAAGGTATAGCAGATTCCTGTCCCTGAGTTTATAGCTTATCATGGATCACATTTCAGCTACATAGCCTTAGGTCTCCAAAACATATCCAGCCTCATAATTAAAGTCATAAAGAAATACTCTTAAGTAGCTTGGTTGAAGGAATAGCCAATCTACAACCTTCTTAGATAATCTCATCAGTTCAGCTAGCATCTATTTTTTTACTTCCAAGCCTTCAGCCTCTTCCCTACATCTCTTACTGTGTTTAAAAGCTCAACATTCATTTGCATGCTAGATATCTCCACTTAGAGGTCCCATAGGTAGCTCAATTCAATATCTGATCATCTTTGCTTCTTCCCACCTCAGTTGTTGGGAGCCGTTGAAGCTGGAAATTGACTTAGGGCATGATCCAGACATGTTCATTCCAAGAACAAAGAGAGCCTAGGGCAAGTCACGTGAAGATGCTGCTTCAGCCTAGAGAACGCCTAGCCCCAAGACAATCTGAACAGTGGGTTACTAGGACAACAGGGTGTCATGTGACATTAGGTTGCTAAAAGGTATAAATAAATGCCCCTGCAGTGAGGGGCCAGTTCTTTTCCTCCCATCAGGAGGATAAGGGCTCCACCTGACTCCAGCTTTGTCTCTATTTTTCTTGTCCTCTCACGGTCCTTTACCCCGAGAACCTCAGGAGCCGCGTGGGTCGCAGCACTCAGTAAAATACTTTCTCATCCCATTTACACGTCATCTATTAAATTTTATCAATTCTATCTTTTTAACATGTCTTAAGTCAGCACTGTGATTTAACAGTTCTTCTTCCATAACTCCTCTGTTGTCACATTTTCCATGAAGTAATGAATACTGCCCACTTGCATTGCCACCACAACAATATGCTTCCAGTCTATCCTCCATCTTGTGTGCTTATGTGATTTTCTCTTCAATGACTCTCTTTTGCCCTTAGGACAAAAATCTTACTTTCTCACTTGTCTATCTTCTTCTCTAGACTGTAAGTTCTTCAACAGAAGGACTGTAATTCAGTTCAGAATTATATATTTATTTAGATTGTCCTTTGGATGGCAGTGCCAGTGATTAGAGCATGAGTCTGTGCTCTGATCTTCCTCCATTGCCCCCTGGATGACTTGCTAGTGAGAAGAGTATGGTGGTGCTAGTGAGAGGAGACATCCCGAGAAACAGACACCTCCTAGGAAAGCCTTGACATCAGTGAGAAGGCTACCTAACATTAGAAATCTAAAAGCATCAACACAGAAAACAAAATAAAATAGAAAATGACAAGATAAAAATGCAAAATGCCATCCCAAACACCCAGCCCACCCAGGACAAGTCCAGAGCACAAAGAGATAGAGGAAATTGAAAGCCAACAAATGGAACTCTCTGAAATGATAGCAGTAGAAGTGAAAAAGCAAATGGAAGAGGCCATAGGAAAAATAATATCTCAAGTACAAAAAGAAATGACTATCAAAATAAAAGACATTAAAGCAGACACAGATTAACAAACAGAGGAGCTCAAGAAAAGGATGGAAACCATGAATGCTAAACATAGTCAAGAAATGAAATCAGTGAAACAGACTCAAACAGAAATGCAAGAGATTAGAAACTCCACTGAAAGTATATGCAGCAGATTGAATGAAGGCAAGGATAGAATATCAGATCTAGAAGACAGGAACATAACTAGTGACCATGAAAAGAAAGATATCTTGAAAATTACTAAAAAAAAATCCAATGACTACAGGATGAAGCAAAGAAGAACAACATAAGATTGATAAGAATCAGTGACAAATCTGGATACAGCACAAAAGCCATAAAAAAACTCTCCACAGAAATAATGGAAGAAAACTTTCCAATATGAATAAAGAATTGAACTGTAGCATGTAAAACTCATAATAGCCATGACCAAAATAAATCTATACCAAGACAAATAATAATCAAAACTTCAGAAATTCAGCACAAAAACAAAGTATTAAATGAAGCTAGGGAAAAACAAACATATCACCCCTAAAGGAAAGTTCATCAGAATCACAACAGACTTCTCAACACAAACCCTAAAATCAAGAAGAGCTTGGAATGAAGTTTTTTGAGCCCTAAATGAAAACAGTCTTTAACCCAGATTGATGTACGCTGCACAACTTTCTTTCAAAACTGATTGAGAAAGAGGATACTTAAATGACAAAGAACAACTGAAGAAATTTATGACTACAATACAGAATTGCTCTGAAAGACATATTACAAAGAGATAAGACCATAAATGCAGGAACACCAATAGAAAGAAGCTGCCAGGCAGTGCAAGCAATTGCACAGAGCAGAAAGATAAGAAATGAACAACAAGAAAACAACATAAAAAAGAAAAGCCAATACATATCAGTTATAACCATCAGTGTGAATGGTCTCAACTCCCCAATCAAGAGAAACAGGCTGGCAGAATGGATGAAGAAGTAAGATCCAACAATACGCCATATTCAAGAAACACATTTAACAACAACAACAAAAACAAAAAACAACAACAACAACGAAAAAACCAAAAAAACCTCATAGACTAAAAGTCAAAGGATGGAAAACAATTATCCATGCCAGAGGAACTCAGAAAAAAGCAGGGGTAGCTACTGCATTTGCAGACAATGTGAACTTTAAGACAAAAGTGATCAAAGGAGACAAAAGAAGTAACTACATACTTGTTAAGGAAAAACTCCAAGAAGAAGAGATAACAATCACAAATATATGTGCGACAAATACCAGTGCACTATATAAAACTACTAATGGACATGAAAAATCAAATAAACACTAACACAATTGTAGTGGGGGAGATTAATACCACACACTTTCAAATGGATAGATCAGCTAGACCAAAAATCAACAAAGAAATATTAGAATTAAACCAAGTTTGTGAACAAATGAAAATGGAAAGATAGGCCCAGCCAGGAGCAAGGCCCCAGCACCATATGTCAGGGGTGCGCTCTGGCTAGTCCCATGCTCCACAGGCTCTGAACTCCTTCCAGCCAGACACAAGGTCCTGGCAGTGCCACACCCCAGGGGCACACTCCACCTAACTGCCTGGGTTCTGGAGGGTCTGAACTCCACCCAGTCAGGCATAAAGCCCTGGCACCACACTCCAGGAGTGTGTTCTTGCTAGCTTCAGAGGATTTGAGCACTGTCCAGCCCAACATTCCAGCACAATCTATCAAGGGAAAGCTCAGCCAGCCTCATAGGTCCCAGAGGTACCAAGCCCAGCCCAGCCCAGAGCCCCAGAGCCACTCATCAGTGAGCGACCAGCATAGCTGATGAGTCTTGGAAAATTTGACCCCAGATCCATAGTTCAGGGGTGTGGCCCAGCTAGCCATGTGGCAGGTATGGGAGATTCTGAACTCCACCCAGCCAGGAGCAAGGCCCAGACATCATATGCCAGGGGCATGCTTTGGCTAGCCCCATGCTCCAGAGGCTCTTAACTCCTCCCAGCCAAAGGCAAGGTCCTGGTAGTGCTCTGGGGTTCTGAACTCCACCCAGCCAGGTGTAAGTCCCCAGTGACACACTCTGGGAGTGCGTCCCTGCTAACTGCCTGGGTTGCAGAGTTTGTGAACTCCACCCAGCCAGGCACTAGGCCACAGTGACACATTGGGGGTACATCACAGTTAGCTAACTGGGTCCTGGAGGCTCTGAACTCTACCCAGCCAGGTGCAAGTCCCCAGTGGAACACTCTGGGGGTGTGCCCCTGAGAGCTATTGGGAGGATACAAGCTCTGCCCAGCTCAGTGTCCCAGAGCAACCCAACACAGTACATCAGGGGAATACGTGGCCAGCCTCATAGGCCACAGAGCACAAGGCTCTGGTGCCATAGTTCAAGGGTATGCTCTGGCTAGCCATGAGGATATTGGAGGATTGAAGCTCTACCCAGTGCAGCATTCCAGTGCAATCCAACAGGAGGCTGCCTGGCCAGCCACACAGGTCCCAGAGGAAAATGACAAAACAAAAGAGCATGAAGCAGTCTCAGTTCTCCAGCCCACCAAGAACAAACCCAAGAGACACTGGAATGGAAGACACTGGAAATTGCACAACTGAACTTTCTGAAATGATAGCAACTAAAGTAGAGAAACAACTCCATGAAGCTATAGAGGAAATCAGATCAGAAATAATGTCGCAGGTGAAAAAATGAAATGACAAACATTAAAAGAAATGCTGTGTATAGCTAAAGAAGATCAAGATAAAAATATAGAGGAACATAAGAAAATGATGCAAACTTTGAACAATATAAGGCAGAATTAGAATGCATGAAACAGATTCAAAGGGATATTCAGAAAATTAAAAATTGCATCAAAAGCTGGCAAAACCATTGAATGAAGCTGAAGATAAACTCTCAGACCTTAAAGATAGCATGGAAACTTATGATCATGAAAGAAAACATCTCTTAAAAATAACAAGGAACCAGGAAACAACAACTCAACAGCTGCAAGTTGATGCCAAGAGAAAAAATATAATATTGATAAGTGTTGACAACAAAGCAGGGGTCAACACTAATGACATGCAAAGACTATTTGCAGAAATAATAGCAGAAAATTTTCCAAACATTGGTAGAGAATCTGATATACAGGTAAGTGAGGCATACAGAACCCCAATTAACCATAACCAATATAAATCTTCACCCAGACATATAATAATTAGGATATTAGAAATTCAGCACAACAGAATACTAAAAGCTGTCAGAGAAAAGAAACAGATCACCTACGAAGGAAAGCCTATCAGAATTATGGCAGACTTCTCAACAGAAACTTTCAAGTCAAGAAGAGCTTGGAGTGAAGTATTTCAAATCCTGAAAGAAAACAACTTTCAAACTAGATTGATGTATCCTGAAAAACTGTCTTTAAAAATTGATGGAGAAATAAGATACTTCCATGACAAAGAACTCCTCAAGAAACTCATGACCACCAAACCAACACTACAAAGAGTACTGAAAGACACTCTAGAAGTGGATAAAGATAACTACAACCCTAAGAACAACAACAAAAGGAAACCACTAAGCATGGCAAGCAACTAAACAGAAAATGTAGAAAACCAACAAAAGAAAGATAACATTACAAGGATAAGTCAGTACATATCAGTTATATCAATCAATGTAAATGGTCTCAACTCACCAATAAAAAGAAAAAGACTGGCAGAGTGGATTAAGAAACAAAATCCAACAATATGCTGTGTACAAGAAACACATTTAACTCAAAAGAAAGCTCAAAGACTAAAAATCAAAGGATGGAAAACAAAACTCCATGCAACAAGAACTCAGAAAAAGCAGTTTGCAGACAATGTGAACTTCAAACCAAGAATGATCAAAAGAGATAAAGAAGGTCACTACATACTTGTTAGGGGAAAAATTCAAGTGGAAGAGATTATAATCATAAATATACATGCACTGAATATGGGAGCACCCAACTACGTAAGACAATGCGTAATAGACATGAAAAACCAAATAAACAATAATACAGTTATAATTGGGGACCTTAACATCCCATTGTCACAGGGAGATCAACCAAACAAAAAATCAGCAAAGAAATAACAGAACTGAATCAGACTTGTGAACAA
The DNA here is from genome assembly GCA_004363535.1 of Dasyprocta punctata. NCBI lineage: Eukaryota > Metazoa > Chordata > Mammalia > Rodentia > Dasyproctidae > Dasyprocta > Dasyprocta punctata. Next base: position 14,623 of record RJWM01003760.1, read on the forward strand.
ACGGACCTAGTAGATATGTATAGTGTATTCCACCCAACATCAGAATACACATTCTTCTCAGCTGCACATGGGTCATTCTCTAAAATAGATCATATATTAGTCCACAGAACATGCTTAAGTAAATGCAAAGGAACTGAAATAATTCCATGCATATTATCTGACCATAGCACAATAAAATTGGAAATTAATGATCAAAAACCCCGAAAGACCCCCATAAACACATGGAAACTAAATAACGCTCTCCTAAACAATCAATGGATCACAGAAGAAATTAAAGAAGAAATTAAACAATATCTACAATCGAATGAAAATGCAAATACAAATTACCAGAACCTGTGGGACACAATGAAAGCAGTCCTCAGAGGGAAATTTAGAGCACTAAACTCCCACATCAAAAAAACAGAAAGAACACACATAAAAAACCTAATGATGCACCTCAAACTTCTAGAAAAAGAAGAGCAAGTCAAACCCAAATCCCAAAGACAGGAGGAAATTATCAAGATCAGAGCAGAAATTAGTGCAATTGAAACTAAGAAAACAAAACAAAGAATTAATGAATTGAAGAGTTGGTTCTTTGAAAGAGTAAATAAAATTGGTAAACCCCTAGCCAACCTTATCAAAAATAGGAAAGAAAAAACTCAGATTCATGCAATAAGAAATGAAAAAAATGAAGTCACTACAGACCCTGTGGAAATACAGGGGATCACCAACACCTACTTCAAAAACCTTTACTCACATAGATTCGATAGCACAGAAGAAATGGACAGATTCCTAGAAACCTATGAATTACCAAAGCTGAATCAAGAAGATGTAAAACTGCTGAATATCCCAATCTCAGCTAATGAAATTGAAAATGTAATTAGAACCTTACCATCAAAGAAAAACCCAGGTCCTGATGGATTCACTGCTGGATTCTACAAGAAATTTAGGGAAGACTTAATGCCGACACTCCTCAAACTCTTCAATGAAATTGAAAGGGAAGCAAGTCTCCCTAACTCATTCCTGAAAGCAGGTATTACCCTAATACCAAAACCAGAGAAAGACCCAACCAAAAAAAGAAAACTACAGGCCAATCTCCCTAATGAGTATAGATGTAAAAATCCTCAATACTGGCAAATAAAATACAGCAAATCATCACGAAGTTTATACACCATGATCAAGTGGGATTTATTGCAAGAATGCAGGGATGGTTCAACATATGGAAATCAATAAATATAATACACCATATCAACAGAGCCAAGGACAAGAATCACATGATCATCTCAATAGATGCAGAAAAAACTTTTGACAAAATGCAACACCCATTCATGATAAAAACCCTACAGAAAATCGGAATAGATGGTCTCTACCTCAACCTGATAAAAGCCGTATATCATAAACCAACAGCCAACATCTTACTAAATGGAGAAAAACTGAAAACTTTCAACCTAAAATCAGGAACAAGATAAGGATGTCCACTATCACCACTCGATTCAATATAGTGCTGAAAACATTAGCTAGAGCAATTAGACAACAGAAATAAATAAAAAGATTAAGGACAGGAAAAGTAGAAGCTAAATTATCATTATTTGCAGATGATATGATACCCTACATAGAAGAACCCCAAAAATCCATTGAAAGACTTCTAGATGTAATAATCAAATTCAGTAATGTTGCTGGGTACAAGGTCAACACTCAAAAATCAATATCATTCCTGTATACAAACAACAAAGTCACTGAGAGAGAAATAAGAGAAACCAAAGCCTTCACTATAGCATCCAAAAAAATGAAATACTTAGGAATCAGTCTAACAAAGGAAGTAAAAGATCTATACAGTGAAAATTACATTACTCTGAAAAAGGAAATTGAAGAGGATTTCAGAAAACATAAAGATATTCCCTGTTCATGGACAGGAAGAACAAACATTGTGAAAATGGCCATACTCCCAAAAATTGTTATACAGATTTAATGCAATCCCAATCAAAATACCACTTGCTTATCTAACTGAGCTAGAGAAATCATACTGGAAATTTATCTGGAACCAGAAGAGACCTAGAATAGCAAAAGCAATTCTGGGCAACAAAAGTAAGGCAGGAGGCATCACAATATTCGACTTGAAACTATACTACAAAGCCATTGTGATGTAATCAGCATGGTAGTGGAATCAAAACAGAAGATCAATGGAATAGATTAGAAGATACAGTCAAAACTACAAACACATTCAGCCACCTCATCTTTGACAAAGGGGTCAAACATGTACATTGGAAGAAAGATAACCTCTTTAATAAGTGGTGCTAGAAAAACTGGCTTTCCATATGCCATAAACTAAAACTAGATCCATGTCTATCACCATACACTAAAGTAAAGTCAAAATGGATCAAAGATCTAAATATTAAAACAGAGACACTAAATTCGCTGGGAGACAAAGTAGGTAAAAATCTTGACAACGTAGAAGTAGGCAGAGAGTTCATGAACAAAAATCAAACTACACAAGAAATACTTCCCAGAATCAACAACTGGGATCTTGTCTTATTAAAAAGTTTTTGCATGTCAAAGGAAACCTCTAACACAGTGCAAAGAAAACCTACACATTGGGAAAATATGTTAGCTAACTGTTCCTCAGACAAAGGACTTCTATCTAAAACATATAAAGAATTAACAAAAAATCAGACCCCTAAAATTCAAGGACCCAATCCAAAATTGAACATCTGAGATGGATACACACTTCTCATAGAAAGAAATACAAATGGTAAATAAATATATGAAAAAAATGTTCAACATCAATGGTCATTCGGGAAATGCAAATTAAAACAACACTGAGATTCCATCTCACTCCAGAAAGAATGGCCAAGATAAAAAAATCAACCAATAACAAATGCTGGAGGGGCTGTGGGGAAAAAGGGACTCCTCTCCACTGTTGCTGGGAGTGTAGGCTGGTGCAACCAGTGTGAAGTCAGTGTGGAGATTCCTCAAGAAGCTATCATTAGAGATCCCATTTGACCCAGCTATCCCACTCCTAAGCATTTTCCCAGTAGAACTGAAAACCTCATACCACAGTGATATCTGTGCACCCATGTTTATAGCAATCCAATTTGTAATAGCCAGATCTTGGAAGCAACCCAAGTGCCCATCAATCAAGGAATGAATAAAAAAGATGTGGCATTTTTATACAATGGAGTACTACTCAGCTATCAAGAAAGATTGCAATGAGACTTTTATAAGTAAATAGATGTGACTTGAGACCATACTCATAAGTGAAACACATCAAACTCATGTGTAAATACAATATTGTCTCCTTAGTGTAAGAAACTGAAAAAGTATGTACAATCCAAAATGTATAATAACTACTGTGTAAGGGTAAGAAACTGCTCAAAGAGGAAAAGTAATTGGGAGAGGTGAAAGGCAGAAAGAAGGAAGGGAAAAGGAAAAAGACGTAAAATAGCTAAAATGACTATACTAGTAAATGCATTAGTTATCAGAAAAGAACAGTTAATACTCATATTATTAGATCAATTTTACATGTCTATATCTGTTAATCTAAGCAACCCTTTTAAAGATAATGATATGCAATATTGCAACCATTGTCAAATTCCTATCATCTTGTTTTGTAAACCTATACTGCTATTGTATTGGATTTATTGTTGTTGTTTGTTTGTCTCTTTTGCATTTTGTGTTTTTCTGTGTCTTTTTTGTCTTAAAAAAAGAGAAAACAGAAAGATATCCCTTGGTCTTGAATAGGAAGAAACAATATAGTGAAAGTGGCCATACTCCCAAAACTGCTATACAGACTTAATGCAATCCTAATCAAAATACCATTAACATACCTCACAGATCTAGAGAAAACACTTCTAAAATTTACTGGGAACCAGAAAAGACCTAGAGTAGCAAAAGTAATTCTGGGCAACAAAAGCAAGTCGGGGGCATCATAACCCCAAATCTGAAATTAAAGTACAAGTCTACTGTGACCAAATCAACATGGTACTGGAAAGAAAAAACAAAAAAACAAAAAACAAGTCTGAGGATCAGTGGAACAGAATAGATGATGCAGATATATCCCCAAACACACTACACACTTAGCCACCTTATCTTTGGCAAAGGAACCACACATGTTCGCTGGAAGAAAAATAGTCTCTTCAATAAATGGTGCTGAAAAAACTGGCTCTCCAAGTTCCAAAGACAAAACTAGACCTATGTCTATCACCATGCACAAAATAGATCAAAGGTCTAAATATTAAAACAGAAACACTAAATATGCTGGAAGACAAATTATGTAGAAATGTTGAAGACATCAGGGTAGGCAGAGAGTTCATGAACAAAACTCAAATTGTGCAAGAAGTACTTCAAAGAATCAACAACTGGAATTTCATCTCATTAAAAAGTTTTGCACATCAAAAGAAATAACCAACGGAGTAAAAAGAAAACTCAGAGTGGGAAAAAAATTTAGCTAACTGTCCCTCAGACAAAGGTCTTCTATCAAGAACATATAAAGAATTGAAAAAAATCAGACCCCCAAATTCAAAGACCCAATCCAAAAATGGGCATCTGAGATGAATATGCACTTCTCAGATGAAGAAATACAAATACATGAAAAAATGTTTAACGTCTTTGGTTATTCAAGAGATGCAAACTAAAACAAAACTGATATTCCATCTCACCCCAGAAAGAATGGCTAACATTAAGAAATCAGCTGATAACAAATGCTGGAGAGGCTGCGGGGGAAAAGGAACCCTTCTCCTCGGTGGGAGTGTAGATTGGTGAAACCACTGTCGAAATCAAAGTGAAGATTTCTTTTAAAACTAGAATTAGATGTCCCATTTTATCCAACTGTTCCCCTTCTGGGTATTTTCCCAGAAGAATTAAAAACATCATACCACAGCAATATATATGCATCCATGTTTATAGCATCACAATTTGTAATAGCCAAATCTTGGAAACAGCCCATCAACTTTGGAATTAATAAAAAAAAGATGTGGTCTTTTTAGGCAATGGAATGCTACCCAGCCATAAAGGATAAGCTTGAGACTTTTATAGGTAAATGGATGCAACTTGAGACCATACTCATAAGTGAAATAGATCACACCCATATATGTAAAAGTTGTATTGTCTCACAGGTGTGAGAATCTGAACAAGTAAATAGGATCCAAAATACACAATAGATATTGTGAAATGGGAAGTAACAGTTCAAAAGACAAGACAAACTGTGATAGGGGAAGGGAGAAAGGGAAAAAGAGAAAAAAATATGTATACACAAGATAGTTAAGGTAGCTATATAGTTAATTTCTTTCTATTCCTTGGAAGGAATGTTTTGTACTAATATCATTTAGACAAGATTTCATGCCTATATCCTGTACTCTGAATAACTACCATGCAGACAACAATACACTATGTATCAACTATTGTAACTGTCCTACTAACCTGTTTTGTAACTCGACTTTATTGTTTATCTCTTTTTTCTTAAAATAAAAAAATTATTGAATATTTGTTAAATGAACAAATATTTCTACATGATGCTGAAACATATCTTTTTCTTTCCAAAGTGTTGGGAGAAGGGTAGTGTGGAATAGCAGTCTCTGCCTTCTTGGCTCAAGTCTTTCAAGGAGGGAAGGTGATCGACATCAACTTGCTATGATCCAGCTGCATTCTGCTAGATACTGAGAAGAGATGACTTCATTGTATCCACCTTGATGCATTGTAAGTCCTGTCACCCTCATTTTATGGATGAGAAAATTTAAGTCCAGTAAAGAATGTGCCCACATTCACACAATTTAATAACTGACCAAGCCATCATTCAGAACATAATCTGTTGAACCATAAAGCAGGGCCTCCATTAAACACATAGAATTCAATCCAGGAACTGAGTAAAGTAACCTTACAAGTGAATCACATCTGATGTAGGCACCCTGCCCACCTTCCTTCAATGCTTGTTGCAAAATATCTACTTGGTCTTCCATTCCAGCCACCAAAACTCCGTAGCCACAGCCCACAGGCTCCAGCAGCGCTTAGAGTTTGCAATCTGATTTACAGATAAGGAGTCTCTTGTATAACCTTTCTAATCCAATAATACACACTTTGTTTTCATGGACGAAATAGTGGGTTTCAGCTAAAATTTTTCTTTAAGAGAAACTTGTTCACTCTTTGTACCATGAAAATGAGCTTTTGGATTTTTGATCATAAACATGATGGCATACCTAATTAATAAATTAAAGAACAGGGAAGCCTGAAATGATATTAGCAATGGTGGGAGAAAATGGGAGTCCAAATAATTTAAGTAATCTTTCGACAGTCGCTTACTAATCAGATAAAAATCTGGGCAAGAATGGAGTAGCATTGTTTATACCCTCTATCCTATTTTTTTAAAATATGAATTTTCCTTGTAAGAATTATAGGATGTTATATTTTCCATAATTTTATCTTTTTTCAGATCATTTTCTGCCTTAGTGTATGTTTGCAGTACATAATATCTACATTTTTTGTAGGGGGTTGATACATATACATAATACAACTTAAATCCTCTTTGTCTTTCCCTTCTCTCTTTCCCCCCTTCCTCTTATCTCTTGGCCTCCTTTCCTTTTGAGAAAGCTCTATCTCTCTACTTCTTATTATTTTTTGCTATTTATTTATAATTTGGGTTTCTCAAAAAAGAGAAACAAGCTTGTTGTCCTACAAAAGATATTAGTGCAAAGTCTGGTTTCCTGAAACCTTCAGAAGCTGTACTAGGTGACAACAGAGAAGATCATTTGGCAGAAACCACAGAAGAAGTTTCCTTGGACAGTCCAGAAGACAGCCTATCTTGTTCTAGGAACCTTACTCTGTAGTCCTGCCTGTCACCCCCACTACACTTATTGTTTCTAGAATTGAATCAGAGTATGTTTGCTCCTGTGATCTTTGATAGATTCAGGGAGGAGATTAAAAAGTGAATGGAGGTATATTTGATATAGAAATTGTATCAGATCCATGAATACTTATATGGCACATAGAGTAACAATATAGACTTTCCTTTCCATGTACAGTTTGAATGAATTTTTAGTTAAAAGAAGACTCAATGACTTTCTTGGTTTGAACAACAAATTTACAAGCATTCACATGTTGGTTCCATTGTACGACAGCTTTACAAAAGAATACAGTAGGTTGGAGAGACAAAGATGGTGGAGCAGTAAGCAGCAGAGAAAACAGCCTCTCTGAGAGTCACCATCCAGACACTGGAATACAGCATTGCGAGGAAGACAAGAAGGAGGGAAGTGAATCTGAAGTGCAAATGGAAGCCTATGGAGAGAGTGAAGAGAGAAACTCCCAATAAAGAAAGAGGTAGCTGGTGGCACCTTCTCCCTGAGATGGGACTCACTGCACAAGAGGATCAGTTCAAACCTGCAGACCCAGGGTGATGATGACAGCTCGCAACCCTGGAGGCCTCTGAAGAGAGATGCAGTAGTGGAGGAGAGCAGCAGATATGAAGGACTGCACTAGCTGGCGGTGAGTGCAAGAGGACTTAATCCTCCTGTGGGAGGGAGCAATTAGCTGGCAGCCATCTTGGAGATGGGCTGGCTGAGCTCAGAACCCAGAACTGCTGCTGACTCCATCTAGCAGATCCCAGCTGGGCTCAGATCCTCGGAAATTGCTTGGACAGAGGTGAGCTTAATGAGTATGGTTTTGGGGCAGGCCTGCTGAGATTATCCACTATCCCACCAAAAAACTACTGCTGGCTTGCTGCAAGAGATCTATATGAATCAAGACTCTGTCTCCACAGGTTGTATACTAGTGAAACCAGAGAGAATCCTAGAAGTGGACCTGTTTTCTCCTTTCATTTTCTTTTTTTCTCTTTCTCCTTCATTGTTTGATCTTGTTTTTACATCAGCACAAACACGGTTTCTAGCCTCTATATGGTTGTGATTCTGTTCAGTTCTTCCTGTTATCTAGTCCATCTCTGTCTTCCTTTAGTCTTCTGCACCAGTTTCCTGAAGTTGGCATGATTCCCCTTTGTCCTCTGACCTTATTTCTAATCTCTTTTTCTTCTTCCACTTCTCTATTTTCTCCTCAATCCATTTTAAATTTTAGCACCTGAGGCAAAATTGACTAGCATACCGCATATAGTTTTCTGGTTGGTCTTAGATTTTTTAATATAACCACAAATCTAGTTCATATAGTTAAAGATGGCAAATTAATGGTTAACTCAGTTTGTCATTCTCTAGGACGTGTTTGATGCTATGGATACCATTATAGCCAAAATTGGCATAATTGTTTTAAACAGCTGTTTGTCCTGGTATTCCATGACTAAGATTGACTAAGGGTCAGAAAATACCGTGCACAGTGCCAAAGAACCAGATTCTGGGCCAAACAAGCAACAACTTCTCATCTCCAAACAAATTTCCTGAACAAAAAATAGTCTCTTTAATAAATGGTGCTGGAAGCTGGATGTGGTGGCACACTCCTATAATCCCAGCACTTGGGGGGCTGAGGCAGGAGGATCACTGTGAGTTTAAGATCAGCTGGGGCTAGAAAGTGAGTTGAAGGCCAGCCTAAACTTTATCGTGAGACTGTCTCAAAACAACAACAACAACAAAATCGTGCTGGAAAAACTGGCTCCGTACATGCTGAAGATTAAACTTGGACCCTTATCTTTCACCATGCATTAAACTAAATTTGGAATGAATCAAAGATCTAAATATTAAAACAGAAACATTAAAATTGATGGAACATTGAGTAGAAAACTCTTGAAGACACTGGTGTTGGCAAAGACTTTATGAATGATGTCTCAATTGCACAGGAACTATCACAAAGAATCAACAACTGGGATCTCATCTTATTGAAAAGCTTTTGCACAGCAGAAGAAACCACCAACAGACTGAAGAGACAGCTCACAATGTAGGAGAAAATGTTTGCAAGTTGTAACTCAGACAAAGGGTTACTATCAAGAACATATAACAAACTCAAAAATATCAGGTCTCCCAGATTTAAAAACCCAATCCAAAAATGGGCATCTGTGATGAACACACACTACTCAGATGAAGAAATATAAATGCAAATAAATATATGAAAAAATGTGCAACATCACTTGTCATTTGAGAGATGTAAATTAAAACAACACTGAGATTCAACCTTACCCAAGAAAAAATGACTATTATCAAGAAATCAACCAATAACAAATTCTGGATGGGCTGTGGGGAAAAAGGAACTCTTCTCCACTGTTGGTGGGAGTGTAGAATGGTGCAGCCACTGTGAAAATCAGTGTGGAGATTCCTCAGAAAAGTAAGATTAGAGGTGCCATTTGACCCAGCCATTCCCTCTTGGGTATCTTCCCAGAAGAAATAAAAACATTGTACCACAGCGATATATATGAGCTCACATTTATAGCAGCACAGTTGGTAATAGCTAGGTCCTGGAGACAACTTAAATGCCCACTGACTGAAGAATGGATAAAAAAGATGTGGTACTTGTATGAAATGAGTACTACTCAGCCATAACGAAGGACAAACTTCAGACTTTTATAGGTGAATGGATGCAACTTGAGACCATACCCATCAGTGAAATGAATCAGACACTCATGTGCAAACAACATAATGTTTCATTAGTGTGAGAAGCTGAAACAATATACATATGTATATATGTATACATATATGTACACATATGTATACAGACATATGTGTTTATATATATACAAATGTGTATGTATATATTTAAGATAGTTATACTACTGATTTCTCTGAGTTTGTTGAAGAGAAAAGTTTGTGCTGGTACTATTCGGATAATGGAATGCAGATGTCTTTTGCTTTGGGCAACTGACTTGAAGATGGCAATGAGCAACGTATGTATCATTGTTTTCCTGATTGTTGTGCTTTGAAATTTTGTTTTTATTTCTTTTTGAATTAAAATGGATTAAAAGAAGAGTACAATAGGTGTGGGCAAGACCAAAGTGAGTAAAGGAAATTCATCATCCACTGAGTTTGTAAAAACGAAGAGTAGCTCTTGAAAGATATCTTCAAAGAACAGTAAAAGATTTAGAGGACTTAAGGCTGTTCTTGGAAAGTTCAGAGGTGCTTAGAGCAGTTAACATGAAGGCTCTGGGTGGAGTAGGAATGATGGGAATGGTGACCAAGACTGCCAATGCTGTCAGTAAAATGACAATCAAGATAAATGAATCAGTTCCATGATTTAAAGAACAGTGGCGAAAACCGAGGATCTCAACCAGCGACTCAGGGCTTTTCATGCCAGTTTCAAGCCTTCATCTGTCATAGAAAACTACTTTGCCAACCCAGGTGCCTTGCTGAAGGTACTTCCACGTTAGGTAGTTCTGATGGCCATGCTGCTTTATCTTGGGCTTTGATTCAGTGGGGATTAAGGAGAAGATAGACCATCAAGTTACATCAAGCACAAGTTCTGATGACTTTAATATCTTTTCAGAACTAGTTAGTTACTATATTTGTCTTTTTGCTGTAGTGAATGCTGTGTTCAGTCATCAAAAGAAGTGCTGGCAGAAGTTGGAAGATTTTACTTTGCTCAAAAAAATGTGAAACTGAGGCAAAAATGATGGTTACTAACAAACCAGATAAAATACAGCTAGCTAAAAATGAAGTAAGAGCGTGAGAGGTAAAAGCACAACTAGGAGAAATTTTGAAAAGATCTCTAAAACAAATCAAAAAGAAGCTGGAAGCTGAGAGAAAGATTTTAAAACTCTTACCATCACATACTTAGAATCATTAGTACAAACACAATGACAGCTGACAAAATACAGGAAGGCTTTCCCACCTCAAGCCAAATCTATTGCCTAGCAATAATATTATTCTAATAGATCTTTTACAAGAAGGAAGGGGACCTACAGATGAAGGGAGGATAGAAGGAGAGAACTGTAGGGGGATATAAAAATAATTAAGATGTGTTATGTACAAGTACCAACTCCCCATGATGAATGTAATGATTATATACTGCAAACACGTACCAATAAAAAATAATCGATGAGATAAAAAGACATTGGACACTTGTTTCAGTTATCATTAACCTCACAGTGAAATCATTTAAAGCCATCTAAATAAACCACTTAAAGAGCAAAAGAAAATGAGTGAACAAAATAGTAATATGTGGCGAGTAGCTCAAGGAAAACTCATATAAAAGGGACACTAACACCAGACTCTCTCTTTTTTTTTTTTTTTGAGACAGGGTCTTGCTGTGTAGTTCAAGTTGGCCTTGAACTCACTATGTAGCCCAGGTTGGTCTCAAACTTGTGGCAATCTTCTTGCCTCAGCCTCCCAGGTGCTGGGATTACAAGCGTGCACCACCACACTCAGCTTCATCACCCAATTCATTTTAAAATTCAGTCACACTCATGATTATTGCTATGTACCTAGCCTCAGAAATGAATAAGACATTTGTCAGAAATAAATAAGACATACCTCCTATGGGTAAGTTCACATTTCTAGCCAGGGAGACAGACATGACAAGAAATAAGTCACAATTTACTACAATAATCTTGGTAACATGAAATATCTGACCAAGACATGAGAAAAAGCAATAAATTTATTGTGGAAGTCTTAGAGAATTTAAGATGTCCAAGGAATGCCTAGGACATCTAAGTAAGGTTTTGAAGGACAAATAGGAGTTTATCAAACTGAAACAGAGAAAAGTACTCTAGTCAGAGAGAGAGCACTTGCAGCATCTTGAAAGCAAAAATGAGCAAACAAACAGAAAAGCCAATGGGGTGTGTAGGGAAGGGTCTGATGTGGTTGCTTAAAGATCATCTGAATGTGTACATAGGGCATGTACACATCTGTGAGGAATCGATGTCTTCTTCGGCTTGCAGCCATGGAGAATGTTTAGCGTTCATTACCAGCAGTGCTTTCCTTCTTGCGTTCTTGATATATTTCCTGAAGAATGAGTCAAGTCTATCAATGCTCTGTGCATACGGATATATATTAAGGAAAGAATAACACAGGAGGGAAGAAGTCTTATAAATGTCATAGCAGTGTCCATTTCGGTTTGATATATGAAATAACATAAATCCATTGCTCTCATAAATTTAGAGAGAAGCCCAACTTCAGTGCCTGTTTATAAGGACTGTTTGACTTGGTGAACAAAGCATTCTTATTTGCTCTGGGGGCCTTTTTATAACTGCATTATTAGGTTCTTATGGAATAAATTTGGTGGTCTAAGTCCTTGGTGAGTTGGGATATGCTACAGATCTTCGAAGCCAGCTCGTGTGCTTTGCTTTGCCTGCTCTGTCTGGCAGTACTGTCTGGCAGACCCTGGAGAAAGTTGGCATTGGCCTGCTGCTTATTTCCTTGCTAACAACCCTGCATTAGTCTTTTTCTATGAGCCTTCAGATACCTCAGATGCTAGTTGGTTCTGCTAAACTTGGCAGCTTTTGTTTTGTTTTTGTTCAAAAGGATGCTAAATTCAACACTGCTGATTTTAGGAGATAACCTTTCAGTGTGATGATAAATTTCCTGGCCTTGGCTTCAGAAGACTGGAGTCTTCTCAATTTTGCAACAATGAGCAAGTGAACTGGACAAATGGAAGCTTGTTCATTACTGGCTTTGTTGGAAAGTACCAGTACTTGTGGCAGAGACTGGGAGTTGTTATTCATGATTATCCTGAGACTGTGTTTCCAAGTTCCTTTCAGTCAAGAATTGACAGTGAAATATAAGCGGAAGTTGTAGGGTGGTGTCCCTGTTAGGAGAAATACCATTTCTTCACTTTTTCTATCCAGTTCTTGCCTGGATCATAACCTGATGGCTGGTGCTCCTGCAGTCATTTGGATGATGAAACAAATTTCATCATGATGGAAATCATGCACTAAGGATGGAGGAGATGAAAGCAGCAATAAGCCTGCACTGTGATGATATGGAAACTGCATTCTAGATATGAGCCACCTACTTCTGTATTTCATATTATGTCAGCTTCTGTTACTTAGGTTTTCAATTGCATGCAGCTGAAAGCAATTCCTTATGTAGTTTATTCCCTTCTACCATACATCAGCTTTCTCTAAATAGCAGGGAATGCAGCTGCGAGCAACTCCAGAGAAAACAAAAATACGGATGCAGCGCTGGGTTCAGGAAACAGGTTAGCTGAGGCAGCATCCTGGCTCCACTACTCATGAGCTTGTGACCAATAGCAGATGCCTTCACTGTCTCATGCTTCAGTTTCCTCCAGTTTACAACAGGGACAATAATAGTACTGCCTTCTAGGATGGCTGTGAAGATCAAGTTAAGAGAGATCATTTTTGTAATGTACTTTGACTGTGTCTGAACTGAATTAACACTAAGCCAGTATTAATTATTGTTTTGCTTTTGTTTTTTAACTCTAGCTCTGTGAATCAGAGGTACAGCAGATCAGAAGTACACCAAGGAAGGATGGGGGTGCTCTAGTTTTGGTGAAATCCTAGCTAGCCAGAATGACAGGACAGTCAGATTGGCCTGGTCTGGGTCACACGCCCACCATGGAGGTAGTGTTCGTGTTAACAGATCGTGTTAACAGAAAGGAACCAGGAGGTGAGAGATGGGGAAGAAAAGACAAATCGTCCCCCCATGACCATTACTCACCTCTCGAGGACACTGAGAAAATATATGTCTGCAGCTCACAGAAACTTTCCACAGCAATGATTCAGGAAATTGCTGATATAAGCCTTCTCATTAGTCTTTGGGCCTTGGGTCTCTCTTATCAGACTCACCCAAAATTCAGATCTCATTTTCTCTCAGGTCTGAGGCAGATCCTAGGAGACCTGGCAAAGCTGCTATCCTGGTCTCCCTCTCACTTCCCACTGACGCACCTGCAATGGGCCCAGTAAGTGTGCAAAGGTGGGGCAGCAACATTCACCTCTGAGCCTGCCACCATCAGGGCAAAAATACCAGTGTCAGTACAGCCAGCAAAGGGGCTGTTGGAGAATGAAATGGTCCAGAGACTCAACAGCTGCCTGATATGTGTTGCAAAATTCATCTTTCTCTCTCTGTCTCTCTCTCTGTTTCTGTCTGTCTGTCTGTCTCTCTCTCTCTCTGTGTCTCTCTCATTCTTCATATCTTCACATCTACTTTCTGTATCTTGATGACTTGAAACTAAGGGCCTGGGGACCTTGTTTCCCAAGGTTAACTGAGCTCTCTAGGTAGCAAACAACTCAACTTTCAAATGCAAAAATGCAAACCAGCAGAAAAGGACCTCAACTACTCAACCACCCCTTCTTTCCAAATCCCAGAATCCAGGCCACTATGCACCACAGCTGTACCAGATGACTAGGGAAAACCTATGCACCCTAGAGCTTGCTGAAATTATACAGATTAGACAACCTGCTCACCTTGCTCAGTCCTTCCTGCAAGACCGCAATGAAGGCTGTTGCTTCCTTCCCCCCTCACTCCCACTGCCTCTTGAGTGACCCAGTGCTTTCCCATTTGGCCCAGTTTCTAGGCATCTATGAGCATAATGAGCTTCTTTCTTCTTGACTATCATTTCCACGTCTATGTGTCTTACCATCCTTGGTTAAAACAGATCCAGTACACTGTGTGTGTGCATGTGTGCATGTGGCATGCATACATGGATACACAAGTCTACATTATTTAAGAAACAAGGGCTTGGACTTTTCTTAAGCACTGGTCTTTCCACAGACATGAACAGCAGACACCAGGTTTTCCCAATGCTTGTGTGTTTGCACTGAGTCATAACATCAGATTCTCATTATCATTGTATCAGAATGACTGTCCTGGGAATCTATTTTGAGTCCAAAGAGATGATATTAAAAATATTAAAGAAGCCAATTCTGTTGTTATAGTTTAACAATCAAGAAATTTCCCAGAAATCTGCCTTTGGTGGTTTTAGCATCATACAGTAGAACCCTACTTGGCCTGTGTGACAGTGTAGGAAGAGGTGGTGACCACTGGTTGAGCCTCTGAGGGACCTCTGGGTTGACAGAGTGATGAGACTCCTGGGAAAAATGAGGCTAACCTTCCATCAAATCCTAAGGCACTGGCCCTGTTTTGTTCTAAGCAGATGAGTTCAAGAGAAGCTTTGGAAATGAGAAGCCAATCCTTCCCTCTGAAGATGAAAATAATTAAAATCATTTATGTGCTCATTTTGCCAAGCTCTTTCCACATAGGGTTTGTGCCACAGGTGATTTTAAGGTCTCTGCCCATTGGCCTCACCAGGAGAAGTCTCCAGAGAATAAAGTTGTTCCAGGAGAGCAGCATTGCTCTTCCAACAAAAGTCTATTTCCTCACTTTCTAGGAAGCCAGGGTCCACATTCCTGTTGCAATGAGGTTACATGGTTACATTCTTGTTAATCACTGTCTCCTCTGCTGGGTGGTCCTTGAGGGCAAAGGTCAGGGAGCAACATCAGATATGGGGAAAAAGTAAGAAGGACCTCATAGCCTTCTCCATAGCCACCACTCACGGATCCACATCTGAGTTCTTGGGACATTCCTAGTCCAAGCCCAGGAGCTAAGGGCCTGGGGCAGCCTTCCAGAAAGTATGTGTTTTTCTCTAGTGTGGATGTCAGTAGAGAAGAAAGGAAACCAAAGTTTACTAGGGGCCTACTCTTTGCTTGCTACTATACATACATTATTTCAACTGAAATTCACACAGCAAATGAGATAGAAATTATTGCTGGCTTCAAGATGTGAAATTCAGTTTCAGAGGGCTAATCTTTTGGTTCAGGGTCACACAGTCAGTAAGTGACACAGTCAGGTTCAAAGCTGACTCCAGTGCCTGCACCAACCACATCATGCTAGTGATTCTCACGGCAGGATCGGCACCGCCTGGAGCTAGTTAGAGAAGAACTTCCTCAGGCTCCTTCTAAATCTACTGAGTCAGAACCTTTGGGGTAGAGTCCAGCACTCTGGTTTTTAGTAAGTCCTCCAGCTGACTCTGATGGTCACCATGCCACCTTCTGTCTTCTTGTTTTCTCTTCCCAAGGACAGACTTTGAAGGTCAGTGAACCAGAAGGCCTCTTCCTGATTAGGCAGCCATGGTTAAATAGGTATCTTTCAGTTTCTATGTCCTCATAAGTGAAATAAGAATAATAACACTCAAAGTTAATGGTGAGATTAAAAATTAAATGAGTTGACTGCCTGGTAGAGCATGTGGCAAGGAGAAAATAATAAATAATGGTTATTACCGTAACTAGTACTACTCACTTTTCTGTCTGTCACACCAGTGTTAAATCCAACACCAGAAAGAGGAAGAGCAAGAATATTTTGTAGCACTGTAAATCTGGTCAAGCTATGCAAACTCTGAACCCATTTTCTACTCTAACAAATAAAACTAATCCTAGTACTCTGTCTTAGTCACTTTATCTCTTTGCTAAGCCAAAATACTTGACACCCTCAACTCAAAGGAGGAAGGGCTTATTTCATCTCACTCACAGTTCTAAAAATTGCAATCTATGGTAGATTGTAGAAGCAGCATGGTGGAAGAGGTTGCTTTGGAGGAAAGTGGCTCACATCACGGAACCAGGCAGCGGAGAGAAAAAGAAGGAGGTGGGGAGGGATGTATAACCTCCTGGGCCATGCCTTCTCTCCTGACCAGGCTTCCTCTCCCAACAATAAGGTAATACCCCCATAATCCAATCACTTCCAAATACATGAGGCTGTGGGGGGCATTTTAGATCCAAACCATAACATGCTGCTTCACTGAGTAGTTCTGAGGGATAAATGGATAAGGTAAGTAAATCATCTTAGAACAGTACATGCAACACAGTAAGTGCTCAATTAACATTAGCCATGACAGGTAGGACACTCGCATGAGCCCACTGGTCCACACTTTTGCAGCAGATGTGATTGTCCAGGAAGTGGTGGAAACGAGTGGCATCTCCTGCAGGAGAACTTTCCGCTCCCATCACAGAGGTGATACTTTCTTCTCACCGTCCACAGACCTCCATCATGTTACTCATTGCACTACCCACTCCACTTGTGTCTCTCCATTATAGGCCTGGTACAAACTAGGGTTCCACAAATTTTTGTCAACAAAGGACTGCAGATCTGCAATCACAACTCATACATGCTACCTATGCTAGGCAGAGTAATGGCCTCCTAAAGATGTCCACATCCTGACTCCTTGGTGTCTGTGAACATGTCAGAATACGTGAAGCAGGGGGAAATGACTGTAGCTGGAATTAAGGCTGCCAAGTAGATTGTCCTGAGTGATTTGACTGGGCCCAATGTAATCACCAGGATATTTAGCTATGAAAGAGAAAATAAGAGAGAACCATAGTAACGTAGTCTGAGATGGGCATGGCTTGAGGGGGCTGGCTCTGAAGACAGAGCAAGGGGTGGCCTGTAGAAGCTGGGAAAGGTAACGGAAAAAGATCTTCATTAGAGATTCCAAAATCTGCAGCTTGGCTCACACCTTCATTTTAAACCGGTAAGAATCATTTTGGAATTCTGGCTTCCAGAACTTTAAGATAATAAACTTGTGCTGTTTCAAGCAGCTAAGTTTGTGATCACTTATTATAACAGTCATAGGAAACTACACCCCTGGCTTTGCCATTACAATCAGTTTATAACTGGCTCCTTTTCACTACTTAATCTAACTTAATCATTCGCCTGTTTGTACAGGAATATTCTTCCCAAGGTGCTAGGGCATTGTCTTAATTACTTTTCTCATTGCTGAGACAAAATGCCAGACACCCAAAGTTAAAGGAAGAAGGTAGCTCACAGTATGCTGAGGTTTAAGTCTATAGTTGGGTGGCTCCAAGGCAGAAGAGCATCACAGAGGAGAGCAGGCAGGCAGGAGACAGCAAAGCAGCAAGCAGTAGCAGCAAGTGACAGCAGCAGCCCTCTTACTGTCTCTTGCATTCTATCCATGCTACCAGCCCTTAGGGCCAGTACACACACCCAGGGAGGAGGACCCTTAATTCTAGCATCACATCCTTAATCCCAGTATCACATACCCTATATCTAGCCACCTCTAAAAAGCTCCACCTATGATCACCTAAGGCTTTGAGGGGACATCTAGACAGAAGCCTTAATAGATATCAAAAAGAATTTTCTACTATTTAGTTATGATTTGAGAATGACTTCATAGACTCATGTTTAAAATCTTTAACCCAAAATCTAAGGCGGCATCTCAGGATATGGCACCTGGGTCCTCCCCAGTGGGACTATGAACTATTCATGTGCAGCCTTTAAATTCAGCCTCTGGTAACTCCCCAAAGAGGTGTGAAGAAGCAGAGTTATTCCAGCAGTTCTCCTTCCCCACACCCCCACCTGTCTGCATTCTGTCTCTGTCGAGCAGGAACCACTCAAAGGGGATCCAGCCCCTCCTTTATACCAGCTGCAGGGAGACCAAATGTGGCTCTGTCAGCAAGTGGCAGATCAAAGAGCTATCACTCCCCACTCCAGCAGAACAGCCTTGGAGGATGGGAGGCCCCACTAAGCACCTCTCTCCCTCTAAGGGGACTGTGATGGTCACCTCCTTGTGTCCTTTCACCTTGGCCTCTCATGACTTGATCTTGGCCACTGTCAAAGTTTTAAAAATAGATTAGAGAGTTTGAAGGTTGTTTGTCTCAAACACGATAAATGTTTGAGAACATGGAAATACTAATGACTAAGATTCGATCATTATGCATTGTATATATATATTGAGATATCACACTGCACTCCATAAATATGCACAAATATTATGTGCTAATTGAAAAGTAAAAATTATAGACATACCCAAACATGTTTTTAAATATTACAGTATATTTTAAATATTTACATTTAGTATATTAACATATTTAATTCATAAACAAGGAATCAATGTAATGATGTTACAAGAAATAACAGATTTATAAAAATGTAATTTGATAGTGCACTAGAGGACTGTCAGGTGCTGATGGGGTGCATTGTATGGATATGCTGAACATCTTTGAATCATGTCCATTCATCCTGATGTCTGTATGAAGCCTACGACTTGGACATAGGGTTAAGAGTAGAACAGGATTCCTCAGCCAAGTGGCCCACCTGACCCACATCCTCTCCATACCAGCCCTGCCTTCACCTTTCCTTAGGGCTTGAAATGGTCATAAGACATTCCTGTCTTTACCAAGAATGACAGGGACTAATTTAGTAAAGACCTTTTATGATGAGCTGTCAGGAGCTGGAAGAAGAATTGCCTGTCCCAGGAAAAGGGGATCTAGGCCTGAGGTGGACAGACAACCTGCGGCATGCAGACTCCAGACCCAGATTCTCTCCAGCTGGTCATTAATTTCAGGAAATGCTAATTCCAGGTTATTAATTCTAGATTGTCCTAGGGGCCAAAGCTTGCAAAAACATAGTTCTCAGGTGGAGTTTAGGAGGTTTTTAAAGTATAGTTCTACTTCCTGCAGAAAGGCTAATTGCTGGGGAGTAGCTCTCCAGTGCCAGAGGAGAAAGTTCCCCCTATCTGCCTGTGTTCTTTTGTTTCTGGATAATCTGAGTCTAGGGAGGTGTGAGCTGTCTGTCAGCTCTACTGACATGGGAGGGCCTAGGATCCATCACAGAGCCCAGGTCTATTTTCAGGCTGACATAAATGTGTAGAAGTTTCCAGTGTTTTACTAAAGGAACAACATGAGATTGAGAAGTCTCTCCTTTGCCTCACATCACAATGAGGTGGAATATTTTTATTAGTTTGGGCAAAAAAGTAGTAATATCAGCAATGGACACACTCTCTTGTCTGAGTTGTTTATGTTTCACTTTTCAATTTGCACAAATTTTAAGAAACCACTTTTACATTGCAGAGTCATTGTTGCACAAAACATAGTAGCTACTGGTACTTGTTTATAGCTAATGCAAACAAGTTATATATAAATAAATCCTCAAGTATAATGAGCCTAAGGCGGTGATCGGAAACAATTATCCCTCCTTGCTTCCCTCCTTCCCTCTCTCCTTTCCTTTTCATTTTCTTTTTAACTTTTTTTTTTTGGGGGGTGGTAGGACTTGGGTGATACTTATAGTATGAGCCACCTTAAGTCATGTGGTATAGCAGGAACATACAGTGGTAATTATGGAAATGTGAGCAGGAGAATTTTGGAATTATCAGGAGAGCTTTACAACTATTAATTCCTGGGTTCCACCTCCAGAAATTCTTTCTTAATTAGTCTTGGAAATAGTCTGGGCACCAGAATTTATAAAATTTTGTAGGTGGCTCTAATAATAAAAGTTGAGAACTACTGACTTAAGTAAAATCAATGCTGTTTTGATCAAACAATTTGTTTGATTTGTTTCCTCACTGATGAAACTGAAAACATAGAATTCAATGTGTAGGATAGACACAGCCTAAGAATGATAATTATCTATTAGTGGATTCATTTATTATGGAAGGATTTTAAAAATTCAAAATAATACTGAAAGGAAGAGAGACTTACTGGCTAGAAATAATGCAGTTTTGAAGGCATTCTTTTAGGTTCTTGCTTTCTCTTTAGGGGTCTGCATCAACCTTGCTAACATAACATAGGCAAGCTTCAGTGTAGACTGATGAAGTCTCTGGGTTGTGAGGTTTGCCTACACAGCACAAATTCAGTCATAATCCTAACACTCCCACTGGCCAACTGGCTGACTACTAGAGTGCAGAGTTAATTCTTGGAGCACATCCAGGAAATTAGTTCTAGTACAGTTCCTGGATCATCAACAGGATGCTATCCTTAACATCCAGAACACCTGTATGGTATGTAAACAAGTAGTTTCAAAATGAAGTTTCAGGTCTTGTGTTTAACAGAAACCCTGTTCAATTCAGTAGCTATCTAGTTTTCAGAAGGTATGGATTTCTCATGATTGTGAGTTACTGATTGTTGTGTGATCAACCCAAGAGCTGGAAACTAATGAGACCTGAGTTTCAGCTGGGGATGGTGTAGTAACAGTGAAACTGTAAGGGATCCACCACCTGCAAACAATTGAAGGTGGTACCTTTGGATGAGCCTGAACCCAGGTCTGGAACCCAGGTCTGGTACCCCACCCTTTGTTCCCACCATGAACGTGGCACGTTGTGTCCTTTTCAGAGCTGTACTATAGTGTTGTTAGTTATTACGGTACCAGAGAGTTTCTCTGACAACTGGGCAGCTTCCAGACATTGCAAACATATGCTTGGAAGCTTTCTCTTAGAGCAGGGTTTTGTCACCTTGGCACTGCTGACATGCTGGGGACAATGCTTTGTTGTGAGGGGTCATCCTGTGAGTTGTAGGATGTTTAACAGCGCTCTAGCCTCTATCCATCAGATGCCAATAGCACTCCTCTGGTTGTGACAAGATGTCTCTAGACATTGTCAAATGTCCCAAAGAGGTGTTAGAGATAGTTGAGAATCAGTGAGAGCTTCTCTCAAGTTCAGAATATAAGAAAGACAAGAATGATATGTATAAGTATCATTCTGCCTTCTACACAAAGACAGAATGATACTTATAGACCATTTCCTAAATGTCTGTCACAGCAAATGAACCTGCCTTCCTTTTACATGCCATCAACAGCTTTGATTTTTAAGACATCTTCATATGATCATAGTGCTCAATATAATGCTCTACTTACATAGTAGGTGTCTTGGTTACTTTTATCTCGTTGCTGAGACAAAATACCCAATGCCCAAAATGAAGGAAGGAAATGTTTATTTAGCTTACAATTTTGGAGGTTTCAGTCCATAATCAACTGGCTGCAAGGCAGGGTAGCCTGGCACAGGGGCAAGCAAAAGCAGCCAGAGCAAAAGGAGCAAGAGCAAAAGCCACTCCCACTCCAGGGAGGGTGTAGCATTCACAAAATCTCTGTGGCCTCCTCTTGCACAGGATGCGGATATTTACAAAGCAAGGATTCTGGCTCCTGTTGAGTCCCTTAGTTAAACTTCTAAACTTATCAAGTTAACACAATGTATCAATCATAACAGTAGGTACTCATCAAAGTTTGTTGAATGAGTAAAAAGATCCACTCTTCCCCAAGTTTCTCCATGTGGTTAGGGTGGGCACCCAAGAAACTGACATGTAGTCTGGCCTATTTTCTCTGGGCAGTGTAACAGGTTCCAGGCATACACACAAATCACACTAGGTTTGTGACAGTGAATCACAGACCATGCTGAGGATGTTGGGTCAAACACACTCAACCTGACGTTCTTTTGTTCTTTTTGCCGGTTTTTAGCCTAGAAGGATGTAATCCTGACAGCTGTCTTGATATTATAAACTGTTGTAAAAAGAGAGCCTGATTGAAAGTCGGACAACAGAAGTGGAGCAGAGCTGAGAGATGGAAAGAAGGAGCTTAGATTGCGCTCTGTGTCCCTGATTCCAGTGGCATTTCATCGTTCCAGTTGTAGCCAGATCTACCTTTGAATTTTTCAGGGCTTGCACCAACATATTCCCACAGGTTTATGTATTTCTCTCTTTATTTATTTTGTCCCCTTGAGTTGGGCTTTCTATCATTTGAGTCACCATGTTTACAGAGCACTACATAAGTGATGGTCCTTTGTGGATGTATCAGGATCTGATAAGACCTAGTGCAAATGCAGATTTAACATCAGAGTCTGGGCACTGAGAACACCTTAGAAGTAACAGTGTGGTCATCACCTGATAAAGGGTCTCTTTACTCTGTCCTTGTTAGAACATTGGGACCATGTTTCAACATGTTTGGATGGGCAGAACTTGCCCAATCCTTTGAATTCCTCCTTGAGTCAACTCTGGCTTGCAATGAATTCCTAATCATATTAGGTCAAACCTGTTTCCAAAAAACTTCCATCCTGAAAATAAAGATCAGTTAAATCTAAATAGAACAAACAATGTTCTTACAATGAAGACAAATACCAAGTCTGTTTCTGGTTGGTTTTTCTCCATCTCCATAATACTCAAGTGTTTCCAGCTCCCCCTGAGAAATCATGGTCCAAATCTTTGTCACTGTAAAGGGGAGAGTTTTTGGAGTGATATCCACCTGAGCTTGTGACCCGTCTTCATGACTGTTAGATGTGGACTTAGAAAAGCTCCCTATCACTGATGTTTTCTTCTGGCAATGGGGATGAAATTAGTTCTCTTATGTGGTTTCACTGAACAATCCAAAGACGGTGTTTGCCATATGTTTTTAGCTCTTTATTCAGTACTGGACACATCTATGTACAAGATTTCCGAAATTATTTCTATCTTTTTCATCTTGTTGCTGTCCTTGGGGGATGTGACTTTAGGGTATTCTCTTAAGATATACTGTCCAAAATTCAGTACCGTATCCCAGATGGGGTCTGACCATCTTGGTATTTTGACATCTCTGGTTTATTTGAGTCCTTTTTTCATTTGTATTAGTCATGCACACTGGCATGGGTGGTCCTAATAATAGCATTGTCAGGGTCACCAACAGTGCTGATGACACGCAGCTGTTTTGCTTGCCATGTTGTAAGTGGAAACCCACATTGTCAAACATGTGATCTTTGTCCAGAGACTATCAACACAGAGGTTCAGTTTTGAGCTCCTGGCTCCCTGAAATCAAAGCTGCATCTAAGGGCAGCTCACGAGGCCTGTTTTTCTTTCCATAGCATAACTTGCCGACCGGAGGGAAGAGGAAGCTGATGTTTCCATTGGCAGGTTGTAGCTCCCAAAGAATGATGCAAACTGATTGTGCGATAGGGGGACATCCAGGAAAATAAGCACAGGGGACATGACAAGTCTAAAGCAAGCTCTTTAGTGCCCAGCCAGTGTTTGTAGTTTGTGAGCCAACTTGTTAACAATCCATGCTGACCGATTGCACTTTGTCCTATGAAGAAAACTTTCCTTGTTATTCAAATGTGGTGCGTATGTCCCTTCAATAATCAACAGAAAAAAATTCAGTACCCATCATGTATTACACACTATCATTGTAGTAATAGAAGAGCTATGTGTGGTGATACATGCCTATAATTCCGGCACTCTGGGAGGCTGAGGCAGGAGGATCAAAAGTTCAAACCCAGGTTGGGCCATTTGGCAATTTAGCAAGAACTATTTATTTATTTCAAAATAAAATTAAAAACAGCTGTTGGGGATGTGTCTCAGTGCAAAGGCCCTGGGTTCAACTCCCATTAACACACACACACACACACACCCACACACACACCCACCACAAAGTAATAGTAAAGAAATGAGATGTCATTT
Organism: Dasyprocta punctata; assembly: GCA_004363535.1. Lineage (NCBI taxonomy): Eukaryota > Metazoa > Chordata > Mammalia > Rodentia > Dasyproctidae > Dasyprocta > Dasyprocta punctata. The sequence goes on from RJWM01003760.1 coordinate 38,606, forward strand.
GTTGACAACTACAATTGCTGTGTTATTCTTGTCACTTTGGAGATTAGCAGATGAGCTTTAGAGGTTAATTACTTGTCTAAGGTCATACACAATAGCTTAAGAAGCAGGTTCCTCTAGATTTTTATCCTCATGGGCAAAGAACCCCAATAGCAACTCCTCCCTTCTGGACTCAGTCCTGGACTAAGCTCTCCCCTTAATGATCTGCTGGGGAATTTTTCTAAATCCTGCTCTGCCCTCCCTTGCCCTGCCTTGCACATTTTTGCACTGCGAGCCTCCTCTTTGGGTCCTTGTTTTCACTTCCTTCTTCCTGGGCCTTGTTGCCTGCCAGTCCCATGGGTTTCTTTGTTTTTAATCTCCTCTGGATATTTGCTCCTCGTCCATGCAAGATACAAACTCGCTGGTGTCGTCCACAGCTCAGTCCCCACTGCTGGACCCAGGACTGGAAAAGCTCCAGTCCGGGGAGCAGAGCGACTGGGTCAAGTCACCAACCCATGCCCACCACCCTCGGGAGCTGCACCGTCAGCAATGTGGTCACCAGGGTTTCTGTTCTCATACCCTATGAAGAACCCTGGGTGGGGGGGTAGAAGAGGAAAGAGAGTTTGAATGGAAGAGAAAAGAAAAGAGAAGGGAGAAGGGAGAGAGGAAGGAGGAAGGAAAGGAGAGACAAGGAGAGATGGAGCCCAGCTCAGAGGCCTCAGGGCCATGCTAGAACAATTTGGCAGTACTGGGAATAATTAGCCATTTGTCAAGGAGGAACAGAGTGCAGGTTTGCAGGTGCTGCTCGGGTCTGTGCTGCAGAGGGACCATTGAAGTATCAGTTACCGTGAGCAGAAGAAAAACAGCATGCAAGGGGAAAGTCCCAGTCTGTAACAGGCTTTCCCAGCCCTCCGGTTTAAATTTCTCTCCAGGGGAGCTCCAATCTCCCCCAAAACTTGTAATAAAAATAAAGTGCTTGGAAGATGTATTTGAATTTCCTGTCAGTTAAACCATTTGTCCGTTCAAAGAACTAAGAGTGGTGGCTAAAGAGAGCAATATTTTCTTGCCGAGGATTTTTGGTGGTGGTGGTGGTGGTGTCAAATTCTATCGTGACCCCCTTCAGCTGCAGTTGACTGAATTGAGGGTTTATTGAGCACTGCCACATCCCTTAACATGATTGAGGCAGGATGGAGGACATAGAAAGAGGAGATACGATCTATAGGAGCTCAGCAGCACGGCCAGATTCCTTCTCCTATGAATAGAAAACAATATAGCATGATGCAGTATAAAATGAGGTAGTACTTATTTCTCCTTCTGTTCCAAGTGCAAAAATACCTTTCTTCAGGGAGACCTTTTTGCTCTCTCTTGGTTGATCAAACCACTTATTTTCATAATAACTCATAGTTTCCTATCATAGCACTGATGACAGTTTTAAATTTTATATATATATATATATATATATATATATATATATCATTACAGATACTATCAGTAGTGTATATAGTATTTGTAGAGATATATACATATACACTAATTTTATTTATTGATTTGATTTAAAAGCAAATCTACCTCTCTCTAGCTAACAAAACTATGGGCTCCATAATAGTCAGATTGAGCTTGTTCTCTCTGCCGTTGTATTCCCTAGCACCATACTGGATACTCAACAACTATTTTTGGAATGAAAAGCTAAAGAAATCTGATAGGAGTTTGAGGAAAGGAAAGAGAACTGTTAGGGGCTGTTGAGCCAGGTTCAAGGGATACAGGTGATGCTGACAGGATTCCTTCATGAAGAACTTTTTGTAGAACTTTCTCTCTGATCCTAATACAAAGACTGTTTCCATTGAAACTCTGAGCTGTTTTTATGCTCACAAACTCTGTGAGACTTATATGACATGATATGTTTCTCTTTGTTTTGGCTTTTAGGAAGCTTAGAGTCTATTTTCTTGCCTAGTTCTAGCAACAGAAGCATTGTATCCCAATATATTAACATGGATTCTAACCTGGCCCCTGATTTCCAGTATTTTTCTAACTTTAACTTATTCTTATTAATTCTTTTTACATTTATTTACATTTTAGTAATGTTATATTGTATCTTTTTAAAAATGAGATTTTGATCTAGGTGTGGTGGTGAACACCCGTAATTCCAGCATTCTGGGAGGGTGAGGTAGGAAGATTGCAAGTTTGAGCCCAATTTAGTGAGTGACTTAGTGACACTGTCTCAAAATAAAAAAAATTTTATAAGGGCTGGGGAATGAGTTCAATCCCCAGTACTTCAAAAAAAAAAAAAAAAAGAGAGAGAGAGAGATTTTGTGTCAATTAATGCTTGAGTAAATAATTACTGATTTATTAAACTCATAACTACAAATTTCAGCATACTAGGTAGTAACCTTGCTCCTGATTTCCAATATTTTTCTAACTCTAATTTATACTTCTTACTTTTCTATATTTATTTATATTTTAATAATGCTGTATTATACATTTCTTTTTGTGTGTGTGTGTTTTTGTTTGTTTGTTTGTTTGTTTTTTGTTTTTTGTTTTTTGAGGCAGATTTTCATTGCATGGTTCAGGTTGGCCTTCAACTCACTTTGTAGCCCATGCAAGCCTCTAACTCACAGCGATCCTCCTGCCTCAGCCCCCAAGTGCTGCGATCACAGGTGTGTGCCACTGCACTGGGCTTGTATTATACCTTTTTAAAACTGAGATTTTGTGCAAATTAATACTTAAACACACAAGTATTTGTGATTCCGCATGCTGAAACTGGTGCATGGCAAGCTTTATATGTCGTTAATGCCTTAGAAAGGATGTTAGATTTCTAACCTATATAGGAGATCCTAGATTCTAGAGTTATGTGAGAGACACCTGGATGAGTAGACCATATCAGAGTTAAGACTCTCACCAGAAGAAAAACTTCGTATAAGCTGACAAACTTTCTACCACCTTGCTCTGAGACATTATCATAAGGAATACTTAAACTTTGCAAAAACTTTGACCGACAGAAGTTGACTTACAGTTTCTTCCATGCATTTCAAGTTTCAATCTCGTGTCATCATCTCAGTGGCTGCCAGTGACTCTGACATGTGTCCCATTGATCTAGTTGGGGGAGCCATGTTGATATTAAAACTTAATGCAATGACAAAAAATTCTCCCAAGGGAAAATTTTAGAGGAATTACTGCTCAACGATTCTCCGTCATCCTTCTGTAACCCCAAAATGAAAACAATAATTTAAAAGCTTATAGTCTCCCCAACCAAACAACCATAATCTGCTCCCACTGTAGTGTTCTGTAATTACATTATTTTGAAGAAATTCAATAAAATCTATTCTATGGTATTGTTTTTGTATTTCACTGTATTAAGCCATTCCAGATGGTGACTGAGCAACGTATCTTTGAAGAGTCTTCTATTTATTTTCTCTAGTTTAACAGTAGTATTGTGCAGCTTTTGCAACATTTTAAGTTGCTGTGTACTTTTGGCACTTTACCCAGTAATTGTTTACTGAACCCACTCCTAGTAATTCTATTTTGGTGAAAAGATTTGGCAAATATTAATGCATTCCTAATGGCTTACATGAACATCCAGCACATATTAGTGCTCATGTAAGTTATTATTTTGCAAATTAATTAGAGGACAATTATGGCAAGGACTAGAAAATTACTAAACATTCATAACTCTAACCAAATTTACAGTTTGTTTGAAGGTTAATATGAATCTGGACAGACCTTTTGAATTTGAAAGACATACCAATATGGCGACAATGGAAGAGTATTTAAAATTAGAAAATATATATTCAAGTCTAACGGGGCCAGGCATGTATCCTAATGCATACATACCTTGCATACAATGCCGTGGGATTTTTTAGGATGTTAGGCAGGCCATAAAGGCCTATCTGCCATAAAGTCTCTGTAGATATCCTGGGAACATATTTAGGATATGGTATTGAAAATTTGAAATTAATATTCTCAAATGAAGAGAGAAAATCCTTTCTCCAGATGATGAGGAAGGGTCTTGAAGATTAAAGGAGCTCACAGGACAAGAGTATTGTGCATAACTTCCTTTTTGAGGTTGGTTTCTGTCCACAGGGAAAGGAGCTCACTGGGGCCATAAAATAGGCACTTGATCAATCTGCATAAGCACGTACCTCAAGGCAGAAGACTGAACAACTGATATTCTTAATATTTTGAGAGCCAGATATGGGTATGTTCCCTGGTTTGGGTATCCAGCATATCAGCCAATAATCATCACCTGGTCCTTCCCCAGAGATGACTTACTTCCATCCTGGTATTATTGGCCATGAGTTTCCTGTCTAAGTTCCCTAAGTAAACCATCCTTCCTACTGCTCACAAAATATTTTCTTGTCCTATTCTGACTTCTGAATTACACACAAAAATGGGAAATATTTGGAACTCGAGTTTGGGAGAAGAGCAGTGGTAAAGGCTGACAATAAGTGACAGCCCAACTGATGGAGAGACAGGGCTGGTCTTGCTGTGTTGTGAATAAGTGCACAGGCCCAAAGGCCAAACTGCTATTGACTTGGTCACATCTCTGATGTTTACTAGCTGAATAACATCTGGCAAGTTATTCAACTTTCAGTTTTCTTGTCTATAAAACTGGGCCAATATTAGTACCTACTTCGAAGGATGGTTAATGTTTTTAAAGCACTTAGAAGAACACCTGATACAACCAGCACTCTACTGTACTGTGTGTTAAATAATTGGAGTAGGTCACACATGTGTTTGGCTGTAGAAAAGTGTTGAAATGTGTTGAAGAATAGTCTATCAGCTGTAGTGACAATGATTTGAAGACAGAAAAGACAAGAAGGTATGAGAACAAATTGGCAATGAAAATCCCCAAACATGACTCATTAGGGTTTATGTTACAGTGGTAGGTACAGAAAGGAAAAAAATTTGCTGGACACCAAAAAAATAATGGGCAAAACATGATGAGAGATTGGTCTTGGGAAATTAAATTGGAAATAAATGATTTTAAAATTAAAATCTTTAGGGATTACCAAAATGTTCATGCCCATCGGTACTGTCGACAGGAGTGAAGAAATTTGGAAGAAGATGCGTATTTCTGCAGACAAGACAGAAAGCTTAGGCCATGTCGATATGGAAGGAACAAATGGACCATGAGAGCAAGGCTCACTGCGGCCCACGCACTGCACAGGTGGGACGCAGCTGAGTCAATTGTAACGCTTCATTAAGATGTCTAAGGGGTCTGAGATGTCCTGTGCCATGGTCTAGTGGTTTTGCCACCTATAAACACACCGGCAATTTAGGTTAGGTTCGTTTGTTACTGTGGTCTTACTTTAGTAGCATGTCATGTGTGAAGAATATTGGAAAACAAAAATATATATTACACTGCAATGTGCATATGTGTGTGTGTGTCTGTGTGCACACAAACCTTGAATCAATCTGTAATTCCATCAGAAAATAGAACTTGGCCAAAAGACATAATGGTTTCATGTTCATTTTTATCATCTTAACATTGTAAAAGAATAATTTTAGTTGATACTTACAAAGTGGATCTTTTACAAAGGGATGCTTTTACAATCTTTCCATATGTGTTCTAATCATCGCAACAACCAGGCCAGTCACGTTATTATCTTCATTTTAAGGAAGAGAAAATTGAGACACGGAGGCGGCTCGTGATCTTTGGTTGAATTCAGTGGAATTCCTAGAAAAGGAAGTGTGTGCAGATGATTTATTGAGTGCTCACATGGGTGACCCATAAAGCAGTTGAGGGAAGAAAAGGGGGAAGAAAAGGAAAGTAAGCAAGGGCGTGATGGAAGTCCCACAGAAGGAAGCATCAGTCTAATCATTCGGCAGAGCTCTGGAGTGAAAGTTATACCTCAAACTCACCTTACTTCGAGGTAGAGAAGTTGAGCTTCCATACTCCCATGTCTGCGAGTCATCAGCTAAGGGCAGTTCCTCCTCCAGGGTTGGGGAGGGCGAAAGGTATCATTGAATCTTTGCAGCTATTGGCAAAGTGGCTCCAGTTGGTCTAAGGCAGTTCTCCAAAGAAGAGCCACAGATATCAACTGCTGGATGACAAACACAGCAAAGGAGGGAGATGGTTGGGGTGGGGGCCCTGTTGGTTCCCCAGGGCTTCAGGGTCCCAACAGTATCTATGACATACTTGTATAGGACCAATCAAGCAGACTGATTTTTTTTTTTTGCTGTTACTTTAATTTGCTGAATTAAATCATCTTTGTTTATGCAAAGATTTCTGGCATTGATCTAAGACATGTAAGTCTGTCTGTACACGTCCACCCACACACAGCATGCATATACACACACACTGAGGGTACACAAAAGTGATGCAGCCCAGATGTTATATGTCAGATGTCGTAAAGCAGTGACTCATGAGTTGAATGCAGCCTACAGAGACTCTTGGTCTGGCCTTTCTGAATTGTTGGAAGGCTGAATTATTAGCCCATATTTCAAAAGCTGGGAGATTTCAGTGCAATTCTTACACATTCCTACCTCACATAATTGGCTAAAGGTGGACAGTAGACAGTGCCTTGTGGACAGCGCATATCCATTTGCCACAGGCTTTACCATCTCAGGTTGTCCCTCGTCTGTCACACCCTCCTTGTCATCTATCCGGCTCCAATAGACATTTAAACTTTCAACTCCCATTCTATGCCATTTCTTGACCGTATTCATTCTCTTTGCCTCTTGAAACTGAAAACTCATGTCAGTTGCCATAACTATTTCCTTCTTTTTGTTACTAGCATTCTGACTAGGTTTTGACCTGCTAGGAGAAGCATAGCATTCGTTTAGTTCAGTTAATGTAGATAACAACCATAGATAGCACTTTAAGCTAGAACCTAGGTTGATGTCTGTATCATTGAAATTAGCACAGAGTTTGTCAAACCATTCCTTCATTGATCATACTAAAACCTCTGTGGGTGCAAATATACATTTTAAGAATACATGAACTTTGTGGATAATCAATTACTAATTATTTCTTGCTCAGAAAAAGGTATCCTAATACATCTCTCAGCAGCTTCCAGTATTTTCATTTTCTATGTCAAAGGATATGAAATAGATATGAAAATGAAATCTTGAGCTGGATGGGAATTTAAGTAAATTATAGTAATTTTCTGGTTGAGCAAATAATTATATTGTTTGAGCAAATAACCATAATTTTCTCTCTATTAAAGCCTTTTCTTGCTTTTAGGATTCCAATGAAAACATGTCTTAATGAGTCCAATATTAAACCTGCATGCCCAGGAAAATGCTCAAGTTCTAATCACCCTTCGCCTCCGATCTCATTTAATTATATGGAGAATTCTTTCAGATACTTTTTCTAACCAACTCAACACAAAAGGTCAGAATTTTTAATGAACTATTGAAATATCTAAGTTTTCTTCAGAAAATTTAATGCTGACTATAGGACAAATGAAGAAAAAATTTCTATTCTTTTTGCTTCTTAAGTTTCTGTTAAAGGAGTTGGGATTATGTTTCTTTAAATATATGAGAGAATTTAGGTAATGACACTTTCAACAGTAAGAAAGCTCCTGTAATGTTTATTGAACATGTTGATTTTCCTTTGGAGGAGTAAAGAAAGTTGCATGTTTCTCCAAGTACTTTGTCCTTGTATCAGTTCACTTTTTAGCATGAACAGGTTTTATTCAAAATAAGGTGACTTGATAATACTTTGACCCAGAGAACTCAAAATTATTAAAAGCCATTTGGAAAAGCAGAAGTTAGGTCCAAAATCTGAAATAAAGATTGCAGTTATCCTCAGACAAATCCTTTGAAACTCAATGTTCTTTGCCATAAAGTTCTCTGTACTCCTTAGATGTAAAGATGGCCCTCTCCCTGCTGTTATTTCTTCTCATAATTTCTTTGCTTTATATTTTGACTGGTTTGACATCCTGTTTTTTGCTTGGTTTTGTTATGAAATAGACAACTTTGAGGTCAGACGATATTTGCCACCTGTGTAATATAGGGCAAGGGGAGGGTCTAAGCGTCCTTTACGGTGTTTGTTTTCTGTGAGACGTATATACATATACACAGGTACAGATCTCTGTCTCTATCTCTCCATATAAATGTGCGCACACACACACATAAGGTGTGTTTGCGTACATGTGCATATGCTTTAAAAAAAAAGGACATTTGGGACTTTTCAATTTTCTGTTTGAAGCTTTCCTGTTTTGTGTCCACCTCCAACTACAGTTTTTTGTTTGGGAGCTGAACTTTTCTAATTCAAGATTTTAGAGGCTGTTACAGTTTGTGTTTAGCTGCTCCCCCAAAGCCTCATGAAGTCATAGGGTTTTTTCTTAGGTGGTTGAATCTAGAGTGTGTGCTTCATTCATAGTGCAATGCTGGGATCAAGGGTACTGGGTGATTGTTGGATCAGTTCACTGATTGGATTGGGTCCCCGCTAACCCCAGTAGATTAGATACAATGTAAGGGACAGAAAGAGACTTGTCTCTCTCTTATGTTGCTTTTGCTGTCTTTTCCCACCACTAACACTTGTCCTGCTGTCATGTGCCACTCTGTCTTGGAGCCAGTCGATCACGGACTGAAACTCTACAAACTGTGAGCTAAATAAACCTTTCCTCCTTTAGCTGTGGGTGTTAAATATTTTGTCTCAGCAACAAGAGAAAAGTAACCAAAACAGAGGCTGAGGTAGCACAAATCCAGACAGGACAATCAACCCAGGTTAAGCCCACACCTCTCTCCTTCCCCTCTCTGAGATGAGCTCAGCCTGAGGGTCTACCTTTCAGCACCCTCTGAAGCTGGGCAGACAGAACTGTAGATGGAGGAGGAGTTGTGCAGGACAGCAGGTCTGAGATGAAAGAAGTCTCATATCTGTCCTGATTCTGCCCTCACTAGGCATGTCATTTAGGGAATTTCCAAACGTGTCTTTCTGTAGGTCTATCTACCTTTCTTCATCCGTGAAATGAGATTGATAGTAATTGTGTTTTCCTTGTGGGGGTTATTGCAGAAAGGATAAAATGAGATGTTATGTAAGAAAGCCCTTTATTAAAAGATTTTAAATGCTATGATTAATCTATGTATATAAAAAATTAGTTGCGACAGTCACAGAAAAAGAATTTTGAGTGAAATGTAATTTTCTCAGGGTCACTTTCAGATTTTATTTTTAATGTGAAATGTTCATTTGAAAACAATAGAGTAATCATAACAAAAAAGATAGTCATATAGCAGGTCTCTCTTGATACATTGAGGTAAAAGTTTTGTGTTAACAATTTGTTGGATAATGTTTCATGTCTATATTTTTTATCTTAAATAATTTTCGGGAATATACAACATGCTGATGATTGTTACTGTCTTATTGGCTGGTGTGAAATTGTTATGCTTTGATTTCTTATTTTCCTTTTGTTTAAAATTTTTAAAAATGCTATGATTTCCCTTGACCTATATGGATACATACTTTCCTTTTTACTTGTATCGTAATAGAGACTACTTCATAGTGTAGATGATCATTGTATTTTGGGACACTAGATGGCAGTAGAGCTCTACGACTTGACTGGCCTCACCCTCAGGAATGATCTGTCTTTGGGAAACTTTCCAAAGCAAACTCATTGTGGTTTTGCTTATTTTGCATTTTTTAGCAAAGGGCTGGCCTTGCGTTCATGTGTCCTAACCCTGCCCCCACCTTCACCCATCCCATTAGAATTCTTTCAACACGATGTCCTGCTGTGCTGAAGTTCCCTTTCTTCATTTTCTGGAGAAATTCCTACAAAATAATTCTTTTTCAAGGGTGTTTAGAAAATGTAAAAGCCAAAAGCAAACAGAAAGTCTGCACGCTCCAGGGCAAACTCACGAAATGATGCAGCATAGTTACTGCAGATCGGTTTGGTTTAGTGCTGTGGAATTAAACGTCACTTTTGAAATGCTGTGTGCGTGCACTTCCTTTTCTCACTGTCTTGTCATTGCAATACTTTAGGTTTTTAATTTATGTTCTAATTAAGAAATAAAGCAGAAATATCAGTGCTTTGCCCTACCCAGAAATACTTAGGGAGAGAACTTTGTCTACCTTCACACTACAGACTATCTTTACTGAGAAGGGAGATTAATATCTGAGACCCATAAGTGGGCTTCCTTCCTGGAAGTAGCTAAAAATTTCAAGCTAAAGCAAGTGGGCTTTAGAGCCATGTCCATCCTTTGGGAGAAACTTACTTTCTCTCCAAAACATACAGTCTCGATTGTGAAGCTGGTTCAACTTCTAACTGGTTTAATTGCTTCACAGCAAAAGTCATTAACTTAATTGTCTCTTCCTTGACTTTCATTTTGGAAATCATTTACTAGCATAAAAATAAAGTACAGGATGTTTTCAGGGCTTTCTTTTTATCAAGAATGAAGGAAACTCCAAGTATTGTGCCTCAGATTTTCCAAGAAGATCTCTGTTTTGTATTTCAACACAGGGATATAAAGGTTAAACTCTTTTGAAGTGAGCAAAGAAGTCAGCCACACCAGGAACGTTAAGAAAATCTTCCTTGCAGAAGTGATGTTTGAACTAAGAAAAAAAAAATTTGCTTTGGCTAAATTAAGGTAGGGAAAGGGACGCTCATTCAAGGCAACATGTGGGAAGGCTCTGTGGCAAGAGGGAGCATAAAACAGAAAAGGGGCAGAAGGAGGGCTGAGAGGCAGTGAAATAGAATTAAAAGATGAAACGGGGAACAAGAGAAGGATACATCTTGCAGGCTGACTTGAAAAGTTACCTTTATTCTAAGGAGGATGAAAATCCGGTTGAGTATGTTAAGCAAGGGGTTGACTAGACTAGATGTGAAAATATTACTCTGATTTCAGTGTGGAGAATGGATTGGTGAGGACCTGGGGTAGACATAGGACACCTGGCTAAATGGCAGTGGTCCAGATGGGTTTGAATTTGAGTGTTGGTGGTTAAGACTGGTGTAGATGAATTCAGAAGTGAAGGAGTCATTGGCAATTTAAGGGGCAAACCAATAAGGGTTGGTGAAGGTCTGAATAAAAAGTATGGGAGAAAGTGTCAAGGTCGAGTGAGGTTTATCATTTAGACAATGAAATGGTGGCACAACCTCATAAAATAGACACCCTTGAAGGGAATCAGGTCTAGGAGGAAAGGTGATGAGTTCAGTTTTAGAAAGATGTGTTCTATTTTAGTTCAGTTTTGTTTTTTGTTCTTTTTCCGGACAAAATCTCACCGTGTAGTCCAGGCCGGCCTCAACCTCACAGCAATCCTCCTGCCTTAGCCTCCTGAGTGCTGGGATTAAGGGCAGGTGCCACCACACCTGGGCCTATTTTAGCCCAGTTTTGGTAGGTTTCTTTAGGTCATCCAAGAGGACATATTAAGAAGAAAGTTTGGGCTGGAGATGTGAATAAATAGATGAGTGTTCCAGAGATAGGTCAATGAAATCGTAGTTTCTAAAGAGTGGACTGGGAAGAGGGGAGACTTGTAATTTCATGTAAAGATCTCTGGTTTTAAAGCAGAAGATGGAAGTACAGAATGTAGATGGACAAAGCCCTGATGTAAGTGGGCAGGCCTGGGTCATCCATGCCCACATCTGAAGAGTATTAAATAAGGTTGGCTGCTTGCTTGGTAGCGTGGGGCAATAGAAAGCAACCTATTAGAGCTTAATAGAGTCAAGCATAACTGAAAATCAGCTTCCTCTTCATGCTTATTAATAGGACAAATATGAAAAATCACATGATATTTTTACCTTCATTAAGGACTTTTGGCAAACCCATATTTTAAAAAACTGTTTCTTTATGGTATTTCTATGTATATGAAACATTAGAACCACTGTTGCAATTTTTATCAATCATATATTAATTTTGGAATTAAAAAGATATATGACACAGATTATTTCTTGAGCATTTAAATATAGGTATGCATATAAGTTGAAATAGCCAGGTGATTGGACATTTTAAAGTTAAAATTGTATTCATAGCTCACATTAACTGAGGGATCACAATGAACTAAGTACTAGTCTAAGGGCTTTCTGACAATTATTTCCTTTATTCCTTCTATAACTAGGTACTAGCCTCCTCATTCATCAGAGGAAGAATTTAGCATGGCAAGGTCAGGTAACTTGTCCAAAGTCATACAGATAACAAGAGGTAGAGGCAGGATCTAAACCCTGGAAGTCCCTTTCAAAGTCAATGTTTATAACTACTATACTAGACCATAGGAAAAATTAATTATGCATATTTTTATGCTTTGTATTTTGGAATAGACTGAAAACTTTAGTAAAACCTTTAGCATTACTTAGAACCACTAAGTAATTTGCAGGTTCTGGTGTGTATAAAAAATCTGTTTAAGTCTGGAACCTCATACCTAACTCAAATTCTCCTTGAGTTGCCTGAGGTAAAATAGCCCCAAAAGGCCACTCTGGCCAAATCTAGGTTGTGGAATAATATGTGATACTCCAGCTGAATTTTAATATAGTGTTTTGTGGTCTCTGAGTCATAGAAGAGGGATCATTTTCTTGACCCAAGAGAGAGGTGTGTCCAGACACAAAGGCACAAGCAAAACATTTAGTACCATTACCCATAAAAATGAAGCTGGAGGATTTGGTGGTTTATGCCATCTCGCAAAACTTCAGGGCAGATGCCACAGACAGTGTTTAAATAACACCTCAAATCCTAAGAACCAGAAAGGAGCAACTCCTATGACACCTGCATTCTCAGGTGTGCAGCTGGGTGCACACTCTGGGCATAGAGGGGACAGAAATGTGCTCTTGGGAGGCACAGGAAGCCCAGAGTACTGCTCTGCCTCCCCCTGAGCCCCCAGGGGAGCCTGCTTTCTACAACATCGAGTCCCCGTCCCCTTAATTACAGCTCTCCTATAGCGCCTGCTTGTCCCTGCAGCCGTAGGATTTGGCAAGAACCATAAGATGGAAATTAATTTGAGTTTAGGTTCAGTTTGAGGATTTGATTTATGATTTCCACTCACTTATCATCTGATGAATGGTAGGAACAAAATAACCAGAAGAAGAAGAATGTTTGTATATGAGACAAAATTTGGAGAATAACATAAGCTGTCTATGACCTAAAGATTTGAAGATTCTCAGATTTATTCAAGAACCTTTCCAACTTAGTAATAATATAATACAAAATTTAAAAATGATAGTGGGGCTTAATATTAGACACTTACTAAATGCTAGTGACATCTCTGAGCATTTTATGGGTCTTTTAATCTTTACTGCAACCCGAAGAGGTAGACAATACTATCTGTCCTTCCATCTCTCCCTTGGAGATGAGGAAATCGACACACAGATGGGTTAAATAATTTGTGCAAGTTCACCCGGCTAGTTCATATCAGTGCCACAATTCATACCTGAATGAACTCACACAAGTCGCATTTCAGAGTCTGTACTCTTGACATTCACTTACATGTATGTGGAATGGCACAGCTCACCCCTCCACTTCCACACACAATCACAGAGGAGGAGAGAGTTAGAGCAGGTGAGGTGCCCATTGAACCTTGTTTTAGTATGCTCAGGCTACCATAGTGAAGTACTGTAGCCTGGATGGCTTCTAAGCAACAGGGATTGATTTCTCACTGTTATGGAGGCCAAAAGGATGAGAGCAGGAGCCAACCTGGTCAGAGTCTGGTGAGGAATTTCCTTCCAGTTGCAGACTACCAACACCTTCTGTTAGCCTCACATGGTGGGAAGAGAAATCACTCTCGGGTCACCTTTTAAGAGCGCTAATGCTACTTTTGAGGTATCACATTGCAGACAGGACTTCAGTACGTGACTGTTGGGGGAACACAGACATTCAGTCTATTGCAGGTCTGATCAGCTCAATTGGAAATCAGTAAGAGGGGCAGGCAGAAGACAGGGAACCAAGGAACCAACGCTTCTTTGAAGAAATGGTGAGCAGTCCTGACTCTCACAAGCGAGGTGGAATGGGCACAGTTGGGGTAGTTGGTAGAAAATTTTCCTTTTTCTTAATGCATTAGAATGTCACACCATCATCAAGAGACAAAGAAAAGCAGGAAGAGTGGTTACCTGCTTGATAACTGGAGAAATCTAAGCTACCTGTTAAGAGAGATTCCCAAGGGATCTGAACTCAAAGCATCTCACCCACCCTGAGCTATTCTGTGGTATTTGGGAGGTACCAAGGCCACTCTTTATCTTTGCCACAGGATATCTGGACAAATTTGAATTTTGGATAAAAGACAAATAATTTTAAAGTATAAGCATATCCCAAATTATACATAGGATACACAGATGCTAAAAAATTATTCGTCATCCATTGGAAATGTAGTGGTAACTGGATGTCCTGTATATTTCTATCTGCTGAGTCTGGCAGTCCTATCCCCACTCACTATACCACTGGAATATGCAAACCACATATGCCACTAGCTTAATTACTCAGGCCTGTATGGCTGAGGAGAGTGGGTTGATCTCCTGGATGTGTCAAGCTCTAAGGGAAATGAAGGAGCATCCCAAAGCATAGTTAGCTAGTGTTCAGCAGTGGTTCAAAGCTGGAATTAATTTCTGAGACAGGTGACAGGCCCAGAGGACAGAGGAGCAAGGTCAACAACCCTGTATTCCTGTAAAGAAGTTTACTTCCTAGAACAGGGAGATAAGTCATATTTGTAAAGTTCCAACTTCTTTCTCTTATGACATGATTTTCTTTAGCTTGCTCAAAACTTGACTATGTTGGTGAGGTGTAGAGAAGCAGTAACAGGGCAGTGAAGGAAAGCAGGCCTGCCCTGGCACCTGCTTTGGCGCTTCTGTGGAAGGAGAGCGTTCTCGCTAGCACAGTAAATCCAGGAGTCCCAGTATGAGACAAGCGGCTCAATTGCTAGGTCTTACGGAGAAGGTAGAGCACAGAGCTGCTGCTGGGTGGGCACTCTGAGGAACACAGGGCAAATCATCTTCTCTCTCAGTAGTGAAGGCATCGGGTATGTTGCTTAGATCACAAATGCCTATGAAAACTGAATTTCGTAAATCTCAGGGATCACAAAGAGCTCTTCTATCGTGGGAACATCAAATCCTGGCATGATAAACTGTCAGGCAATCCTAGCATTATAAACCATCAGGACACAATCTCACTGAATCCCTTCCAGGACATATCACATGCTCCGCTTGGGTAAATCCCGTTCTCTTGATTGGTGCAATCAATGTTCTTCTCGTAGCTGGACCATGTGTGTCCTGATGTCACATTCTCCCTGTCTACTCCTCTGAATAAAGCAGTGTGGAATGGCTTAATGAGATTTTATATCATCTCTGGCTCATAGTAATAGACTCTTGATACATCTTTATATGTGCATGTGTGCTGTGCTTGAGTGTGTGTGCGCGTGTGTTTGTGAACGTAAGTATGTGAGTAATAGAACCCTGGCCACAGAATAGTTACTTTCAAAGTGCTAATAGTCTCTATTGTTGCCATGAGTAAAAATAAAAAATCACAGTAACATTGTGACCTTGAGTTCACCAATGTTTCTTTTTGGAACAGTGTCACAATGGCAGGCACTAAGATCTTGCCTTCTGAATTGATGAATTCATGAATCAGGACGTAAACATCGGGCACTTGAAAACTGACTCTGTTGTGCACCCTGGTTGGTTCATTTTCAAGTGAAATGCTAAGCTTCCCACTGGGATGCAGCCCTAGCACACCCACGTAGATTATAAACATCCAGAAAATTGCAGGCTTCAGCCATCTAATTGGCAGTACTTTTCCGAATAAAAATACATCAGCCGACATGCCACGTTTGCTCTAGTTGGCCGCAAATCAAACGGTAGGGACACTCCCAGCAGTGACCACAACTCTGTTCCATCAGGCAGAGAAATGTTATTTCTTGATGACCTTTGGTTTCCCCACACAACTCAGTAGCAATCAGGCTGGTTTTATAGACCAGCATTTCATGTTTGGGTTTGTTCTTGAAGTGTAGCCTGCATCATTTAATGCCAAAAAGAGCAATTACCAGCTGAAGTTGTGTACTCAGCAGAAGGGACCCTCACTAAACACAGCCTCCTCCAACATAGCCTATGCTTTCTTTGTGCTCTTTGTTCTAGAAAATCCATTAACATTTAGGCATTGCCCTCCCACTAGTCATTACCCACTAAAAAGCATGACCAAGTGACAAGTGGACATAGAGCGATGATTCTTATAAACTGTCAAATGAGAAAAGCAGATCACAAGTATTATACAGTGGATGTTGCCATTTTTGTAAAGCAAGGACTTTAAATACACACAGAGGAAAAGCTGTCACTAGTAAAAATATCCATGTAGTAAATTATTAGGTTTTTATGTGATCCTTTCCCTTCATCTACCTTGGCTATACATATTTATTTCTTTATCGTAAGTAAAATACACTGATAAACAGAAGAAAAGAACATCTACCATCTTTTATGACAAGTTTTAAATCTTACCTCCTTTTGGAATTTTCAAGATCTTCCTAACCAGGAAGAGCTATTTCTTTATTTAGACACATATAAACGATATATAAAATATATGTGGGATATACATATTTGCAACTCTGCCTCTACATCAGTACTTACTATTTTCTTCCTTGAACTAGTGTTTTCAGAAGTGTTGACTCAACTTTGTTCTGACTGAAGGAGCGAATTTTAGTCTTTTTCAGCCATATTCATCATCTAACACCCAGTTCCATGTTCTATTCAAACAAGGTAACCAGTGAATGCTTTGGAATGATTATGCACACTTTTTGATATGTCCTGTTTCAGAAAGTTGCCATCAAAATATATTCTCTCAACATTAAAAATTCTGCCTTTTCAATAAGGTAAATAACTTTGAGATTTAAAGATTTTTGTAGGTATTTTGCCATGGGAAATAAATGCAAAAGCAGCAAAACTCAATGTCTCCAAACATAGATGCATTGCTGTTAGCTCTGACAGTCTAAAACAGTCAAAAAACAATCAGGCTGAGAATTACAGGGATGCTCAGTTTCTTAAGGTTTATTTCTGGATTTCTCAAACCATAGATGCTACTTTTCATGTCCCAAAGCTCTTCAGAGATCTTGAAATACTAAGAAGGCTGCCAAAATTTTAAAGATAAGCAAAGAGAAGGTGAAGTGAAACTCATTGTGTAGTTGTTTTTAAAGAAATCATGACCTGTGACTTATTTAGTGTGTTGGCTTCAGTCTAGTAGAATCCCTAGAAGGTAATCACAAATTTATCTACCATATGCACACTAGGGCATAGAAACAGGTCAAGCCATTTGTGTGCAGGCTGAGCTGGTGGGAAGATTGAATCAGATCTCTGTTTTCCCCAGTGGAGGGAAAAGTCTCTGACTTGAATTTTGCACTGTTCTACTCAACATGCACATGAATCTTCATTAAAATCGCATTCCGATCAGCTTCTGGGGGCTGTGGTATGTGTTTTATATATTCCTTCATCACATCGTGTCTTTTACTTGTAGCTCCAGCGATGGTTTTAACATCTTTTGGAACTCAAGGATTATATTGGGACAGCAGGCAGCAAGGTCTAATTCTTTTATAACTTACATTTATTCATATACTCAATAGTCATGTATGGAGGACCTACTATGTGCCAGAGCAGTCGCTGTCAATAAAGTGGTGAACAAGCCCTTAAAAAGCACACAATCCAGCAATGAAAGTAAACATGCAGATAGATACCTAGTTATTCCATTACAGCTTTTCTGGGAAGGAAGAGAACGAAAGTGAACAGTCAGCATGGTTGAACTGATTTGAGAAGTCAGGGCAGATCTCTGGAGATGCCAAACCCACAGAGTGGTTAGAATATTTTAAGTGGAAAAGATGGAATATATGAAGGCACTAGGGCCAGGAATGGGGAACACTGCAGGAAGTGGGAAAGGCTGGTAAGGCCAGGCCTTGTAGGTCACATAAAACGGAAGGAATCTATGTATAGAGCAAAAGAAAGCCACAAAATAGATGAGAGCAACATATCCAGCACTGTAACTTTAAAGGTCTCTCCAGCTGCTGTGTGGAAAACACATGAGAGAGGCGAGAGGGCAGCAGGGCCACCATGAAGGAAGCTATTGCAGTTGTCCAAGTGAGAGACAACAGGACAGCAGACAGCTTGTGGTATGGTGGCAGTGAGGAAGAAAAGAGGTGAAAGATTCAAGATATGCTTTTGAAAATATATGCAGAAAATCAAAACCAGTATTCAGGTCACTGTACTAAACAGCAGAATTTATATAGTCCATAACAAGTTGAGTCTTTTCTTTAAAATTTCCCAGAAGCCTCTAGAAGACTCACTACCAGAAGTCCTATGCTGCCATGTTAAACATGTGATACTGAGCTCTAGTTATATGTCAGGCCCTTTATTTTTTTTAACTTTTAAATAATTTTTTAATTTTTGTGGCACTGGGGATTGAACTCACAACCTCGCACCTGTCAGACAGGCGCTTAAGTCACTGAGCCAAACTTCCGGCCCTGGTTTTTTGAGGCAGGGCTGCACTGTGTAGCTCAGGCTGGCCTTGTGCTCGCATTGTAGTGCAAGCCAGCCTCGAACTCACAACACTCCTCCTATCTCAGCCTCCCAAGCGCTGGGATTAAAGGCGTGCGCCACCACGCCCGGCTTGTCAGGCCCTTTGTGACATTAAAATATTTAGTCCTTGCTCTCAAGGGGCCTGTCATCTCTAAGATCTTCTTGAGACAGAAAAACACGAATGTCAAGAACTGAAGCTTGGTGTTGCACCATAATTAGGAGGTGTGGTTAAAGAGATGAATCAGAAAATGTGGCCCAAACAAGCAGTTGAAGGGATAAACAAGTGTGTTTCACCATGGGAATGGGGAGCAGAGAACTCAGAGACAAGAAGATGGTTTCCAGAGGCTTTGGTGAGCTAGCAAGGAGAGGGAAGGAGAAGAGCCATTAGGATGAAGCTGGTAGTCTACAACAGATCAATGCTGAGGGAACAGAAGAGGCAGTGCCCTGAAAGAGAAGATGGTAAAAGGACCACAATGGTGTACAAATCTTTGATCAACTGATTGACATTTTTGCCTTGTTCTAAGATGTAGTGAAAGAGGTTTATAGGGATTCAAATGCATGACAGGAAAATGTAAATTAAGAAGAATTAAAGGAGAAAGATACAGGCAATGTTCTACCATGAAGTCAAGAGTGTGTACAACTGTTTTACCTTACCCAAATTGAGGAATACAGCAAAACAAAATGAACTAAACACTGCAAACAACCATAAAATCTTCTTACCTGCTTTCTATTCTCTTTACTTCTTTGTCATCTTGAGTCTTTTCTACTTCAAAGTCCATTTTGTGCTCTACACAGGTTCAGTTTTTCAACACATAGTTTCAGCTATTAAAAAGGCATCCTCAGTTATACAATGGAAAGTCAGCATCTATATCTTCGTGCAGAGTTATCAGCACTCCTAGACAGGCATCTCAAGGCTTATGCCCCTTAGATTAGGTCACCAAGTCTACTGTGAAAATAAAATATGGTGCATTTGGAGGTAATCCCCTTGATAACCAGAATGAGAGGAGAAAATAGGGTTGGTTCAAGTCTAAGTACCAATCTGAATTTAGACCAAGAAGAAAAGCCAGGAAAGCAGCAACAGCACAACACAGCAGCACTACTCATGTGGCTTCTGGCGGTGGGCCCAGGGGGACACAAAACCTCTCAAAAACTGGGGCTCTGCCCTCTTCCCGATGGCACCTAACCAGTACTTGATTCATGCAGGGTCCTCAGTAAGTGTTTATGGAACAAATGCAAGTCCAATGACGGAAAGCAGTGTGCCTTTGGGCTCCAATTAGTGTTTAAATAATTGTGAATGTTGAAACTAATCATGTAACTTCTCTGTGTCTCAGTTTGTGTATCTGTGAAGATAAGGCATATGCAACAAAGACTGCTAATTATCACTCTGTGTTCTTTCTAACCCCATAGACGCTACTCTAAGATGTTGTGTGAGTGCTATTCTTAGATGAGTGCTCCTTTCCTTTCAGCAGCTCTCTAAAGCATTTGCAGTCTGACTAGAGAATTCTAACTTAACTTTAGAAGGACCCTCAGGATGTCACTGAGTCCTAGAGCTGGGAAGGAGATAAGGCAGGTGACTTCTCACTAGCACTGAAGATCACCTATGCAACAACAGATCAAGCATATGTGGAAAAACTAAAGTTGACCTGAGATGGGCAACCTAATTTTACAGTCATTGTTTTAAGCAACTCAGTGACTGGAGATACCTAGAAAAGAGCAGGTATGGCTAGTGTGTAGTGCCCAGGACATATGAGAGACTTCACAGGTAATGAGGAGACTTTGAGGAACAAATGAAAAATATTGCTATTAGGCATTACATCAATTGCATCTTTTAAAATGATTGCTTGATATTTTTGTTTTTAAAAAGTGTTCTTTTAGGACTAGGGATGTAGCTCCGTGGTAGAACATTTGCCTAACATGCATGAGGCAGTGAGTTTGATCTCCAGAACCATCAAAGAATTCCTTTGAGAGATATTACAATATTAATATTACAAGTAACAAAAATATATCATTATCTTGAAAACAATGAAGACTTTATTAACAACATAGATGACTTTCAATTTTTACAAATAACAGTTATGTACTATTACAGTATGTAAAGCCAATGTCCCAAAATGAAAGACTAACTCAATGTATTACCCTAAATAACATGAGAAAGTTATTTATATGATCTTTGGAAGCTATGTAACCTTATGCAAGAACTTGACCTTATGTGGATGACTATTCATTGTTCAAATTCACCAACAGCATTTTCAGAAACAATCCTCTCTATAGATTACTATATGTACTGTTTGAATCCCAAAGTATTCCTGCCAGAGCAAGAGAATTTTAACAGTCCTGAAGGAAAATGTTTCTCCTGCTTCCTACTCAAATGAGTGGCATTAAATGCACACACGTGTGTGTGTACAACACCCCTAAAAATTAGAAAATGACCAAAACCAGCTTAAAGCTAAAATCAATGCCCTGCTACTCAGAGGTCTACCAATACTTTAGAAACTAGATGAAGGACCCTGTATCTGTTAAGTGATACTGAGGCCAGGTACTTGAATTCTAACCAGTTCACCAATTCTCATTGAAGCCATTATTAATTTATAACAAAATTATTCCATACTTAGTAGGGTGGAGTTTTAAAGATACCTTCCTTGGTTTTTCCAGTCTTTCCTGTTCACTCCAATTTAGCACTGGCTGATGTCTCCTGCTCTGTGTAATGTTCTGCTCTTGGGCCAGAGATGAAGTCATGCAGTGGCTTTATGAGCTATTGCAGCTGCACAATATCCCAAAAGACTCACTCCCTTTTGTAGCCAGAAAATGTGCCCACTGAGCTGAGAGTTAGACCAGTCAGCTCTTAAGGTACCAGAGAACCATCCTCTCTTCCAGAAGGGACCTTTGTTCTTCTCAAAGATTAGTTTCCAGGTTCCTAGGCCAATGGGTGGCCCAAAGCCACACCAGGGCTTTTCTCAAAGCCCTCACCCTCTGTGTTTGCAAGAAAGGGTGCATGTTTATTTGTTCCATCTGCATCCTATCATTTCCTCTAAAGCTAGAGTCTTGCAGGGCAGGACTAGGTTCCCACTGGATATGAGGTTATTCAAAGTGCTTATGTAGGATTAAGCTTGGAGTTTTTCCTGGTCCTAGAAAGCAAATGGAATCTCTATCCTTCTTGGAAATTAGTCAATTAATTTCTACAAAGCACTGAATAGAATTATCCTCTCAAGGAATTCATTTAGTAAAGAATGTGATGGAAAGAATAGGGTGGGACAGTGACAATGGAAGACAATGAAAAAAGTCATCTTGGTAATATGAACAGATATAGTGAAGTTTTGCTAGAGAACTATTGGGTTAAGTAGCCATTAGTATCAAACATTTAATACTATGGAGTTATGACCATATAACTGTTAACATTTGATGTATTGTATTATACTAATATAATCTAAGTTATACATAGAAATGGAATTGCAAAGTATACGAATAGAACATTGGATTTAAATATGTTCATTTAGATACTTTTTCCTATTGTTCTGTGTTTGAAAATGACTGGACATTTATAATAATCTTTAGATGCTTTTCTTAAGTCAGTGTGTGTCTTCCCACTCACTTCCCCAGAGTTTAACTATGCACCATAAATCTCTTGCTAAGACACCCCTTCCAGGGACATGCAAGAAGTAAGAAGACCAGGCAGCCTGTGTCCCGCATTCACTGGTTTGTGATGCACTGAAAAGAAAGGTCAAACTGACTCTGTTGTCTCACTCTTCTTGAGTCTGGGGGGCAAGAACAATGGAAAAAGGAGCAACTCTGATTTTTTTTTAAAGAGAATAAAACCAAACAGAATAAAGTCAATGAAAACAAAACAATGAAAGCGATACAGGAATTCAAAACAAGATAATAAATCAAAAATGGCTACCATATATGTCTTGTTATCTTCAAAATAGTTGCCAGACCATCAGACATAGGCATGTAAAATTAACCAAACAGTATATGAACTAAGTTGCTTTTTTTACTTCATTTGCTATCTTTTCAGAAATTTCAGGTGTGTGACTTCTAACTTTTACCTTGTCTGTGTCTCCTAAACTTGTTTTGTGTGTGCTGGAGGTCTGAGATTGTATTTTCCTCCTTCACCTTGATGTTTTCCTGCGATCCTCTGAATCAGCCCATTGTTGCATCCCAGGTGCATCCTGCCTTGGCTGCCAGTCCCTCAGTGTAGTGGACTGGACTAAGCACCTGGGTTCCTCTGATGCAGGGTTCCTGGAGTGGTGGAGGGGCACAGGGTGGTGGTTCACCAATGTTCCCCCAATGGCAGCAGAGCCTCAGAGCATGGCTTCTCTGCACTAGAGCTAGGCTTGCTGGATTTCTCTGGGCCACTAGCATGTTACCTTGGGGAGTGGCTCCTTCCTAATAACTCCATTTGTTCACACCTTTGGTTCAGCTCTGATTTTTTGCTAATTTTCTGATCTAGTTGGCCTGTCTTTCTGTGAAGATGGGGTACTGAGCTCTTCCATTACAACTGTGTTATTGCTCATTTGATTTTCCATGTCTGTCAATAACTGTCTTATATAGTTGGGTGCTCCTGTATTAGGTACATACATATTTATGATTATTATGGCATTTGTGCTGTCTCCGGATTTCTCATTGATCCCAATGAATTCCATGTTATTCTTCTTTGCCTCATCTTGTAGCTATTGGACTGATTTCTCTTGCTATTATTGAGTTATTTTTCTTTTCATGATCACTAACTGCAATTCCATCTTCAAGATGTGAAGTTCAATCTGTTACACATACTTTCAATGGACATTTTAGTCTCCTGGATCTCTGTTTAGATCTGCTTCATGGATTTCATTTCTCTCCTACATTGAGCATTTTTGTCTCCATCTTTTTCTAAGATCATGTACTCTTCTCTAATGTCTTTGATTTTTATCATCATTTCTTTTAGTACCTAAGAGATCATTTTCTGTATAACTTTTTCCACTTGTCTTTTCACTTCTGTTGTTATCATCAGAAAGTTCCAACTTCATCCATCTTGTTGAGTTCCAGACCTGTCCTGGGTGGGTTGGGGGTCTGGGGCCGTACTCTGCCTCTGTATCTTGCCATTCTCCACTTTGTCTTCTTCTTTTATTTTGTCTTCTATGTTGATGCCCACCAACCTCTTATGATATATAACTCTACCTCACAAGCATTGAGATCTCACTCAAGGCAGAAAGGAGATGTCAATTCCTCAGGGATGTCCTCCAGATGTAATTGGTTCTTTATAGCGAGCCCAAGAAACTACTTTCTTCTGGTGCTTACAATTCTGTGATAATGTCTGTGATACAACCCAGAGATGTGTAGGTTTGGAGCTGATCTTGGCCTCTGGATGTGGGGGCTGGGACTGGTCTTCTGCTAGTGGAGTTCTCCATAGTCCAACTGCTGTCTTCTCTCTGCTGATTCAGACACTTCCATGTTACTGTCCTTGCCGATTACTTCACCCTTTAAAAGTGTGTGTGCATCTGTGCACCAGGCTGTTGTCCTCAGTCTTGGGGTTTCCTTCAGTCTCACACTTTTCTAGCCAGCCTGGTCATCCAGGGAAGTAATGGAGAAGGCCTGGAGCATGAACTCACTGTCTTCCAGCTATCTCCATCATCAGGGATATAATGGAGGGGCACAGAACACAAACTCTCTGTCTTCCATCAGGGATGTAATGAACAACTGTGATTTATTGGAGAGCCTATATGTCCATCCCTTCTGGTCCTCTAAATGATTACTAGGACATATGCACTTAGGAGTGTTTTCCCCAATGTAAAGGAGCACACAGGATAAGACTTAAGGGATTATTTTGTCAAATGGATAGACATTTAGACAAGAAGGTGGTGTGGTGGAGACACTTAGTCCCTGGGTGGAAGTGCCTTTTGAGGAGTGTGGGTGTTTCTGGAAGTGAGTTAGTACCAACTGAATCACTAGACTGAGTAAAGAAGAGCCACTGAGGGCTTGACTAAACCAAAGAGTAGAGAAAAGCAAATTCTCTCTCTTCCATTGAGCTGCCCTCATCTGCGTTCTGCCCTCAAACAGAAGAGTTCCTGGTTCTTGGGAAGGTACCAGTTGTCAGGTTTTCTTGCCCAATCAGCTCCCCTGGTTCTCAGGCCTTGGGCTCAGACTGAAATGTACCACCAGCTTCCTTGGTTCTTTGGTTTGCCGATGGCAAGACTGTTAAGCTTCCATAAGCATGTGAGTCAATTCCCACAATAAATACTTATCTATCTATCTATCTATCTATCTATCTATCATCTATCTATCTATTTATGTATCTAGCTAGCTATCATCTATCTGTCTATCCATCATCTATCTTTCTATTTAATGTATCTCTTATTGGTTTTGTTTCTCCTGAACACAGTGACACAAAAATGCCTTTGCTGCTGGCCTCTGGGCTCAGCTGGCCTCCTGAAGGAGGTCATATCTTTAAGGTGCATCCCACATCTTACCTGTGTTCTTCCAGAGGTTCCCTGAGGTCCTTCAGGCTCTCAGTCCCCTACAGAGCGGAACTGGAAGTGGACATCATCGCCATCTTTCATCTGAACTAAAACTAGGGATCACCTGAAGCCGAATGGGGGCAGAGTGTACAGATTCCTGCACTCTGGAAAAGGCAAACACATTGTCTGAGACTGGAGCTGGGAGCTCATGGCTTGCTTGGTAGGAAGATGAATTAGCGGCAAACATTCTCCTCAGAAGACAAATACAACTGCTTGGGGTAATGTACTGATGCCCAGACTGAAGCATACTCCAAAGTAGTCAAGGCATCTTGTTTTAATAGCATTTTACCCTGAAATAATATAAAAAGTACTTCGCAAGCATTTAACTCCAGGCAACACCCAAAACACTCACGTATCTCACTACTGAGAAATGCAGTTGGACAATTCTTGTGGAGGACAATTGCCAAGTACATCACAAACCTTACACGTGCATAGCTCTTGCCTCAGTAATATCAGCACCAGAAATGAATGTCATAGAAATGATCAGATATACGCCAAGGATTGGTGGCAATCATGTTCTTTGGACTGTTATTTGCAATGGAAAGGAGACCAAAATATCTCAATGTTTAAATAACAAATGATTGCTTTAAGAATTATGATGTGCTTATCTATTAGACTATTATGTAGCCATATCATAAATGAATATTTAAGGAACTTTGAAGGAACCAAATGATCATTAAATTATTCTAACAAATATTGTTCAAAATCACTTAAAATTCTTACAGAAAGGGAAGTTATCAGATGAAACAAAATTCTGATGATAGGATTAGATTTTTAAAAGGTAGATTGTAAACAGGATATATATAGTATGAACCCACTTTTGGGGAAAATAACTCATAAGGTCCTAAAAAGGGAGGATAAAGAATTGAACAAGACAGGCATGAAAGTCTAACATGATTGTCACATGATTGCCATATTGGAGAGGATTTAAATATTAATAGCAGCTATTTCTGTGCCATGCTGTTGCTGTCATTAATTTTCTTCACATTTTATAGTTTTCAGTTTTTTAAAGAACGAACATGTACTGTTTTCAAGTCAGAAAATGAACCAAAAAGAGTTCTATGTTGGTTTACATTGCACTTTTAAGAAATTAGTACATGAGAAAATCACTGATTTGTGGGGGAAAAGTAAGAATGATTAAAAGAAAGGAAAAAGAAAAAGAAAAAAAAAGTGCAGGGCTGGTAGAATTCCTTTGCAAGGAACTCTGCAGACTTAGCTGCACATGTGTTAAGACTTGTGTCTAGATGTTCCGCCAGAGCCACATGCTGTCGTAGAGTTTTTCAAGAGGTGACTGAATCTAGAGTGTGTGATTGATTTGCAGTGCAATGCTGGGATTAAGGGTGCTGGGATTAAGGTGGGTGATTGCTGGATCAATCTACTGATTGGATTGGTACCGCCCTAATCTCGGTAGGCTGGATACAATATAAGAGTTAGAAAGAGGTTTGTCTTTTCTCCTCTTTTGTCACTTTTGCTCTTTTCCCCTACCATGAAAGGTTGCCCCTCTGCCATTCTACCCTGCCTTGAAGCCAGCTGATTATGGACTGAAACCACTATAAACTGTGAGCTAAATAAACCTTTCCACATTTTATTTTGGGTGTGAGGTGTTTTGTGTCAGCAATGAGAGAAAAGTAACTAAGACAACATGAAATTGGGGAATGGAATGGTAGGGGGTCAGGAAGAGGAGAAAAGCAGTAGAAAATGCTGCTGTGTCATCCCGAGAGCAAGGGTGGAAGAACTTCCTCAAAACTCGGTTGGAAGAGGGATCTTGAAATCCTTAGTGCTTCTCTCACTCTGAATTCTGTAGTTCACTTCTATCTCTTGGGCTTAAGTGTTCTCATCTTGTAATCAGGGGCTTACATCCCCTCTCACCCCATAAACTGGTTGCCCTCTGCAAAATGCTTTGGGATCTTTCAGTAAAGAGTGATGGGAAAAGCAACCTGATGGTGTATATATTGTACAGTTTAGCCAGGGATCCCAGGAGCTCTGGGGACAGAGGTGTTGGATAGACTTGTAAGTGAATGAACAAATTTAGATGGAGTTATCCAAAAGGTGTTAAGGGCAGCCATGCTAAGAGGAGAAGATAGTACTTTGAAATAGTTTTAGATTGAGGAAAACTGTATTTTTCTTGATAAATGGCAAAAATTCCACTTGGTAAGCCAAATCAAAGCTTTATGAGAGAGTAGCTGTCAATAAAAAGATAAACTTCATGGACTATATCATTTTTCCCTACATCAGTTATTCATCTATTCAGCCCACATTCCCTGAATACTCTCCCTCTGTCTGGCACTGTGCCACAGCAGTGTGACAAGGACATAGCAGGCTGGCAAGGCTCCACCATCAAGGAAGTAATTGTGGCTGAAGCCTTGAGCTATTGTGGGAACATGTTTGTATATTTAGTCTTCATTAATCCAGTTTTATTGACCACTTGATTTATGTTTACTGAACACTTGCTGTGTGGACCAGGCATTGTGGTGACAAAGGACATAGTTCTTCTTCTTGATGATCACCTAACCTGGAGCCCAGGACAGATACAAGAAAATCAATATTCACAATGAACCAAGCACCATAATAGGGAGTCCAATTTTGGTAGCAGGAGTGGTGGGGTGGGGGAAGCTTCTGTGATGGAGTGATACTAGTGCTGGACTGAATAGAACTCATTTACTCCCTCATTCATTCATTTATTCATTCATTCATCTATTTGATATAAATGAAGACTTATTTTAAGCCAGGCATTGTTCTGGATGCTGAGGATAAATGATGAATAAAACAGATGTGGCTTTTGACCTCATGGATTTGAGTCCCAAGGGAACGAAACATAATGAATATGTAAAGCTGTAAACGACTACATTAAATGATGACAGCTGTGCAAGGCATGGTGAAGAGTAATAGCAGAGGCAGCTAGGAGACAGCACACCGGAATCTAGGTCAGAGGAGGGCTTTCTGATACCTGAAGGTTGGAAAGGACCCAGCCTGCAAGGAACTAGGGAAGGAGCACTCCAAGCCAAGGAAACAGCAAGTACAAAGTCCCTGAGAGACAGGAAGACAACAAGACACAGGAAGGAGGCCAGCATGCAGGGAGCATTGGTGCATGAAGGAAAGATAGAAGATGAGCTGGGATGAGTTGTCAGGCCTTGCAAGTCATGGGGAGGGTACACAAAAAGTACAGAGCTGGTTTATGAGATGCAATCAAAACATACAGTGAATGCTTCAATAAAAATCTTATCACAGAAAAGACATATTGTCATTAATCCCTCTCAACATACTCCATTTTGCTTCAAAAACACTTATCATTCTTGCCACTTTCTGAACCAGTTCTGGAAGTCCTTTTTCACGAATGTCTTTTCATGGCTACCTCAATGTCCTGAATAAATTCAAAATATTTATGACAATTTCTGTTAAACAAAAACATTACACTGTTTCTTTATCTACGTTTATTCTCTGAATTTGACACTGTGAGACCTCTGGCTCTTCTCCAAAGTCAAAATGATCATGAAAGGTAAACATTTTGAATTGTAGGACATTGAGGCATCCATGACTGTACTGAGCTTCAGTTTGCTCAACTATACTAACAGGAGTATTTCACAAATTTTTATGGGAATCAAATTAAAATAGTAGTAGTACAATCATGGTTTTATTACTTCATAAAGTTGATAATAAATGGAGTAGCAAATGTAATGAGGATTACATTGACTAGTTTAAGAGAAGTTGTGGCTACTGGACCTCAGTCTTAACTTCCTGTCTTTCTTTCCTTCATGGTTCCTACCCTGAGTTCATCATTCCAGTTAGTACCTCGCAAACCTCCAGCACTGAAAATCACTGGCCATTGAGCTGCTGTATGATGCCATCTCCTCTCCAAACAATATGAATAAAGCATGCAAAGGCACATAAATAAATACAGGAGAATAATTAATGGCATTTCCTTCTTCCTTATAAATGGAAAATAAACAGTTGACTAGATTTTTATTTACCCATAAAATCAGTCTTAAAAATCTGCTACAGAAAATAAATGTCAGTTGTTGCATCCATGGCAGATGAAATGCTGTAAATCCTATGTTGTTTGGTTCTGAAATGTTCCTAAAAGATCCATGTATTAAAGGCTTGATTGTCAGACCATGATAGGGCCTATTTGGAAGAAGTTAGATTATTGGGGCCATTACATTGAAGGGGATACTGAGACCCCAGTCCCTTCTTTTTCTTTTCTGGCAACCATGAGAACAGCCTCCTTCTTCATGTGCTCCTGGCATGATGTACTGTTTTATGCCACCACAGGTCCAAAACAAAGCCAAATGACCATACATTGACACCTCTGAAACCCTGATTCAAAATACATTTTTTTCTCCTTTTAAATTGAATATCTGAGGGGTTTTGTAACAGTGATGGAAAGTTGACTAACACAAGTACCCTGGAAGTATTACAGGAAATCTAAAGCCAAGACTGCAAAGAGAATTTTGCCTGGTTAAAATCATGCACTGTATAGGTGGCAAGGATGATTCTGAAATACAGGTTATCAACCTTTTATTCAAAGTCCTTGGTCAGATATGTTTCAAATTCAGAATTTTTCACATATGAGAAAGGTAACATGGAGAATATGCTACATGTAATATGATATCTCTGCTTCAGGTGTTTGGAGTAGCAGTCAAAAAATCAAACACTATTTCTGCAGCAAAATGTTGAATAGTTTTACTTAGCAGGATAAATAGAAAATCATGCACGGCTTCATCTTAGTTAAAAGGAGGTTTTCCAATCAAATGAGTGTATGCTCAACTTGGAACGATGCTTCCCTAGTTCAGATTTTGCGGGTGTATGGTTGTTAAGAAATTGGGGATCTAAAACATTCTCTCTGAATTTTATGGGTCCCTTAGCATGGCCCCTTCCTTCGTAAGACCCACAGTTGCTGAGGAAAAACTGGATTATTGTGGATTTAGATTCACTGTTTTACTTTACCCAGAACCTCTGAGTTTCAGGTTCTGCTGCTGAACTCAGCCCAAACCCTGGAGTCTTTTCCTATGTGTGGTACCCTAGGGTCACTCTGTGAAATCTAACTTCCACTCTGATCCTGCCCCCACTCTGTCAACCAAATGCATCTGAGTTTAGTTATACAAGTACAAATGTTTTCCCTTGAGATTCTCAGCCTCCAGGTAAGTATTCTGTGACTGCTAAGTTATTTTTTTTCTACACAGAGAAATCTGTGGGGTAGAGGCAGGAAGTGGCTTATATCATCAGTCTGCATTTCTTGATCCCAGCTTTAGTGTTTCCCAGATATTTTTATATGTAAGTTTGGAGGTGACAAAATTTTTCTCAGATGTGCAGGAAAAAGAAAGTTTCTTTAGTAACCCATGACCTGATCTGAGTTTTCTCAAAAACTCCCTCTTTGCCTGGATAAAAATAGGTATTGAACCCAGTCTAATTTGATCAACTCTTCTAGTATTCTGTACAGACTGTTAAGTAACATGTGAAAAATTCAGTTTTTCACATCTCTGTTGCATTTTCTTTCACTCTCTAATGTAGCAGTCAGGGTGTAGGAACACTTGCTATGGGTTTAAGACAGTGAAGTAATGGATCCTTAGAGCCAGGTCATGTCTTCTCACTCCTGTATTTTTGTAGTTACTCTTATCAGCCTGTTGCTGCCCACACACTTGGTCTTTGTAATTGACATTGGCAGCTGGCATAATCTGTGGCCTAATCTCTGAGCTCAGTCATGAACTGTGGTATATCTTGGTCTCACTGATTCTGTAGACCTTTCTGGGTCTAAATCACCCACCTTTCATGTCTACTATGAAAGTCACTTCAAGTTTCTTATGGTACTGGAGGGCAAACCTAGGCGTCTCAAACTTATTGGCTGCTTTCAAAGAGTCATTTAAGTGCACAGAGAACCCTATCAGTGACTCAAGTTGTAGTGAAGACTGCTGGTGAGCAAACAAAATCTCTTCTTTTATTCCATAATAATATAATTATAGCTGGACAAATATGGTTGACCAGTTAGAGTACATTTTTCAGGTTTCCTTGTGTTTAGGTTTGGCCACATGACCAATTCTGGCCAATACAATATGAGAAGAGGTCATGTGTGCACTTCAGGGCCAGAGAGATTTTGTTTTTTGTTTTAAAGAGAAAAAAGATAAACAAACAATGAAACTGAGTTACAAAACAGGTTAATAGGACAGTTATAATAGTTGATACACTGCATTGTCTTCGTAGTAGTTATTCAGAGTACAGGATATAGGCATGATATCTTGTCTAAAAAAATTAGCACAAGACATTACTTTCAAGGAAAAAATAAAAGCTAGTTGTATAACTATCTTAACTATCTTGTGTGTATATGAATCTTTCTTTTTCCCTTTCTTTCCCCTTTCCCCCATCACAGTTTACTTCTTCTTTTGAACACAGTTTCTTCTCAATTCACAATATCTATTGTACATTTCAGGTGCTATTTTCTTATTTTATTATTTTTTTGTAGCACTGGGGATTGAACTCACAACTTCGCACCTGTCAGACAGGTGCTTAAGTCACTGAGCCAAACTCCTGGCCCTGGCTCTTTGAGGCAAGGTCCCACTGTGTAGCTCAGGCCAGCCTTGCACTCGCATTGTAGCCCAAGCTGGCCTCGAACTCACAACACTACTCCTACCTCAGGTCCTATTTACTTGTTCGGTTTCTCACACTACTGAGACAGTATGATTTGGGGTCGGATTAATATATAATCTGATATATATATATATATATCTGATTAATTTCACTCATGAATATGGCCTCAAGTTGTATCCATTTACCTATAAAAGTCTTGTTAATCCTTCTTTAAGACTGAGTGGTACTCCATTATATTAAAAAACCACATTGTTTTATCCATTCCCCAGTTGATGGGCACCAAGGTTGCTTCCAAGATTTAGCTATTACAAACTTTACTTCTGTAAACATGGGTGTACATATATCACTATGATATGATATTTTTAATTCTTCTGATAAAATACCCAGAAGGGGAATAGCTGGGTCAAATGGTGCCTCTAGTCCTAGTTTTTTTGTGGAATCTCCACACTGATTTTCAGAGTGGTCGCACCAGTTTACATTTCCACCAACAGAGCAGAAGGACTCCTTTTTCCCCACGGCCCGGCCAGCATTTGTTATCAGTTGATTTCTTGATAGCCATTCCTCCTGGGGTGAAATGGAATCTTGGTGTTGTTCTAATTTGCATCTCTTGAATTACCAATGATGTTGAACATTTTTTCATATATTTATTTGCTATTTGTATTTCTTCATCTGAGAAGTGCATATTCATCTCAGATGTCAATTTTTGGATTGGGTCTTTGAATTTGGGGGCCTGGTTTGTTTTTTAATTCTTTATATGTTCCAGGTAGAAGACCTTTGTCTGAGGGACAGTGGGCTAAAACTTTTCCCACTCTGTGAGTTTTCTTTTCATGCTCTTGGTGATTTCTTTTGATGTACAAAAGTCTTTTAAAGAGATGAGATTCCAGTTGTTGATTCTGAAATACTTCTTGTACAGTTTAGGTTTTGTTCATGAACTCTCTGCTTACCCGTATGTCTTCAAGTTTTCTACCTGCTTTGCCTTCCAGTAGATTTAGTGTTTCTGTTTTCATGTTTAGATCTTTGATCCATTTGGACTTTAGTTTAGTGTGTTGTGATAGCTATGGGTCTAGTTTTAGTCTTCAGCATGTGGACAGCCAGTTTTTCCAGCACTGTTCATTAAAGAGACTATACTTTTTCCAGTGAGCATGTTTGGCTTCTTTGTCAAAGATAAGGTGACCGAGTATATTTGGGGTTGTGTCTGCATCTTCTTTTCTGTTCCATTGATCCTCAAACCTGTACTTTTTCCAATACCATGTTGATTTTGTCACAGTAGCTTTGTAGTTTAATTTCAGGTCTGAGATTATGATGCCCCCTGACTTGTCTTTGTTGCTCAGAATTGCTTTTGCTATTCTAGGTCTTTTCTAGTTCCAAATGAATTTTAAGATAGTTTTTTCTAGATCTGTGAGGTATGTTAATTGTATTTTAATTGAGACTGCATTAAATCATAATAGCAGTTTTGGAAGTATGGGCCAGAGTCTTATAACATTGAGTGTACCTCCTCCACTCTCTTCCCTTCCTACCTAATGGAACCCAGATATGGTAGCTACCCAATGGCAGTTACATAGGATTGGTGACAATACCATATGTCCTGAATTAAATGCTGACTACCTGCCTGAAAAATCATCTTAGGAGATGTCATCTTTGTTTTTCAGTTGCTGTATAGTTGGAATCATTGGTTACAGCAGCAGTTTTCATCCTATCTGCCAATTCTTCCTGTCTTGGAGCAGGGAGACTGATGTCTACACATGACTTTATCCTGCCTCTTTTTCCCTTTCCCTTTCCATCATTTCTATCACTTGAATGTGAGTCTTGACTCCCCCCACATCCTGTGAGCTTTGAACACCATTTCTCATCCAAAATATTTCCTTCCACCTCTCAGTACCAAGACTTCTCTACCTTTAAATATGAGCTTTTCTTGCTTGTTGCCCTTCAGGTTTACTGTCTGATAAATCCTATTTTGAATCATAAACATGGTAATGCAAAGTGAAAAGTTCATTAATAATTTTTGAGGTATTACTTCTTATCATGTAGGCAAAAAAAAGAGAATTTACAAGATGTTTACAATAGTTATGATTGCATGATGAAATTACATGATTTTTTAAAATCTCATAATTTTTTTTATTTTCTGACTTTCTTTCAATAAACATGTACTACATGATTATTTTTTTAAAGCAATGGTAGTTACTTTAAAAATATACCTGTAGTGCTATCATTTGGAAATTATTGCTCCATAGTAGGTAAGAACTTGAGGCAAATTACAGCCTCTATGGGAGCTAATTTAAACTTGTCAGAGCAATTATATTAATTAAGTTTTAACTGACATTTAACAGCAAGGCCTGATATAACTTAGCAAGGACTTAGAAAATTAAGGACAATAGCATGCAGATTGTTTCTCTGCAAAGCATGCTCTATTCAGAGGAAACAGTAAATGAAGTAGTTTCCTTAAAATACTTCTGTGCTTTAATTTAGTCTTTTCCTGGAGAACTGTATGAGTGAACTGTCTAAGATGAAACACAAAATCATTTTTGTTGGCATTTCTCCTTTGCTAGTCTGACAAGGGAATTGTTTCAGGCTTCCCTGGACTCTTTCACATTTGGATTATTGTAAATAAATCCTGGGGCACTTTTCTTCCCATGATAGAGGGACACGGAGCTCTCTTCTTTGGTAAATAAATTGTCTTAGAAAGATAAAATATCAGAGTTTGATTTGTGATGTCCAGGAGGAAAGAGAACTGTAGAGCTTTCAAAATGGCTTTGCTTGGCTGGCCTGGGACAAACCTGGATGAAGGGAGGACTTAAGATGAGACAAAGGAGCCTCAGCATGCTTTGAGGAGTTGAGGAGCAATTGGAAAGAAAATGTGAGTAGACATCCAAAGCAACAACTGGAAACCTGGTCCCAGGGAAAGAAAGAGGTTGCAAGAAACTCTAAACTCCATATTTTTGCTTCAGGTAGATCTGGAGGGAGCATCTTGCCTCTTGCATATGAGAAGCCAACAAATTTAGTTCCCATCTCGGGTGCAAAAGAACTTGCTAAGCAGTTTTCATTTCTCATTGTGGAAACCTCCACAGACACTCAGACGAAATATAGCAGAGGGGACTTGCCAAACACCTCTAGGGCAAAGGTTTCTCTCTGCAGCTCTACCAAGCCCAGTGTATTACCTGTCTACTGCCTTCCAGGCTGGGTCTTAATCATTTCCAGCTGTGTTGGCTCTGGCAGTCCTTTAGCCCCGCCCAGTCTGGCCTCCCTGCCCTCTGCCTCTCTTGGAGAAAAAATTAAGTATTGCACTTAAATATCCCCCTTAGGATTTGGGGGTTCTGAGCAGAAACCTCACCACAGCATCCATCTCCAGCAACAGATGATGGGGCTGTTTTGCCCCACATTGGGGTGTCTCCTTTCTGCCCTGAGGCTGAGCTCTCCTCTTTGCTCCCCACTCTAATCAGTTGCAGCCTCTGCACACAAAGAAAAGTAGGTAAAACACAATACAGCAGAGAGACCTGCTCCCCTCAAATGCCCACTCTACCCACACCCCCAAATTCTGCACTAGGATCTGTTCCTCAGGGCTACATGGATACTTTCCAGGCTGTCATCTTTGGAAATACACGTATTTCTGCCAGAGTGGCTGAAGTATGCATCAAATTAGTTTAACACAAAACCTAGGTGATTTTGGGAGATTGAAAATCCATGCTGGAATATGAATGAAAGTGCCTGACAGCGTGTCACCATTCTCCTCTTGTCCCTTATACTTCACCAATCATAGAGTGATTTTTCTTTGTAACCAGAGTTGACACTTCGTTGTTCTCAACATATGTGAGGGAGCATCTAAAGCCTGAAATGAACTAAAAGATTTAGGGAAATCTCTCTACCATCTTTGGATTCCTCCCTAGGATGCATACGGAGCAGAAGTGATCAGTGAGTCTTGGGTAAGGGGTAAGGATTATCTACATCAGACATTCTCAAACTTGATTTTACATCAGAATCACTCAAAGCATTTGTTAAAGCTTAGATTGCTGGACCTCCCTCCTGGGGTTTCTGGTTCAGTCAGTCTTGCTTAGGACCTAGAATTTACATTTCTGCCATGTTTCCAGGTGAGACCGCTCCTGGTCTGGTGACAGTACTTTGTGAACTACTGTTCTGCGTGATACCAAGAATTTGAACTTAATTCCTCAGCTCATGTAGGATCCTTAAATGATTTTAATCTAGGTCATGTGGGGTCAGGAAATCAGGTTTGCACTTCAGGGAGCTCAGAAGCTACAGAATGGAGGATAGACTCAGGGCTGCAGCTGGGAGAGAAAGGCTGGCTGAGGCTGCTGGTGCAATCCAGATCACTTGCACATGAGGTGTTTCATTTAATGTTTCTGGGTGAGATCCTGAAGTAATGTCGCTCTGTGCAGCCTCCAGGGGCCTGAGTGAGGTAGAGTTGAGAGAGCTGGTTTAGAAGAAAGTACTAAGAGGGGCTAGAGGGCTTCTGAGACAAATCTTGGCCATTTCCCAGTTCTGCCAAGGGCTAGTCCTGTTCCCAGAACAAGACACTATGACCTCCAGGTGAGGTCTGCAGACGTGACACTCACCAGGCAGACCTTCTAAATAGGTGAGGCTGCTGCTTTCCCTTCCCTCCTCCCTCTCCTTCCTGCAGGGCAGTGTTCCTAGGGGAGTGCTGCTTGGAGGACAGGTGGTGATAATTGCAGGAGACCAGCAGTTTCCCTGCCTCATCTTTCAAAGTGTCAGACAGGCAGGCCTGTAGAGCGGGCGCTTTCCCAAGTGTTCAGGTCTGTTGGATTTGGCTGAGCCTGGTCACTTTGACTTCATATCTCAGGTGTAACTTTAGAAGGTTATTTTTTAAAATGTTTATACCAATGGCACTTTTCTAAGGAGGATGGCTTATGGCTATTGGCATGCACGCACTGTAAAAGACAACTTAGAATTTAACTGTGTATTATGGGTAGTAAGTGGAGCTTACATCAGAATCTGGACAAATAATCATAACATCTACAAACAGCATGTGAGACCCCTGCTTAACAACTTTCAGTGGATTCACATACCTTCCAATGTCCCTTGACTCACAGAACTGGTCACAATATCCTACTCTGAATCCAGTTTATATATTTTTCACCTTTTGCTCTCTCTGGACAATTCTCCAGCTATAAAATAGCTGTCTCTTTACTCTCTTCCTTTTAAGTTCTGACCACCTCAAATTTTTTGAACACACTAACCCTTTGTTATCTCTTTCCACTCTGAAATCTCATGCCACTTACTGGAAGAGCTTATCCTTTGCTCCTTAGCATTTGCTCTCTGGGGTTGGTTCCTTTTGAGGAGCAAAGCCCTGTCTCCTCAGACTGGTAGTAATCACTAAAGCCTAGAGTAGGCAAGCCTCATACATCTAAAGTGAACCATTATACTTCCATTGAACTTGCATGAGTACCATGGCAGTTGTGTCAGCTCAATCCTAAATCACTGAGTGATGAAACCCAACTACAAGCAGTGACATCTGAAATTTGCTCTGATCTCTTTTAAACTGTATCCTCAAGAGTGTGGGGAACTTGGTCACTGGCAGCACCAAGGCTGCCAGTTGACAGTCAAGTCATCAGGGAAGCAATGGTTTCCATTCCTGTTCACAAATCCAAAATCCAGCCTGGCTACATGACATCCCTATCCTTGGGCCTATTAAAGAATTGTGGCTAGTGGAGAGGGGCAAATTCTATTTCTTGTTCAGTTCTTCCTTTCCAAATGTGCCCAATCTTGTTTTGTCAACTTCCTTCCCCACATAATGATGTGGGTCAAGAGGACTAGCCCAAGTTTCAGGCAGGTTCTGAGTGGTCTAGAACAGTGGGTCAGCAACCTTTTTTTGGTATAGGGCCAAATATTTTAGACTTTTCAGGCTGTAGCTACTCAATTCTCCCATTGTAGTGTGAAAGAGGCCATCAACAGTATGTAAATAGGTAAGTGGTTTTGTTCCAATACAACTTCATTTGTGGACATTGATGTTTGAACTTCCTATAATTTTCGCATTAAACAGCCATCATTTGTTATTTCTCAACCACTTAAAAATGTGAAAACCATCCTGACCCCTGGTGGAAGCTTGTCATTTCCCTTGCCAATGCCTGGTTTGAAGCAGAACATGTGGTAGAACTTGTGCCAGCAGGATGTAAAATGAAGCCTGTTAGGAAGTTTTGTGGAAAATAAATCCTAACATCTGAAAGGGGGCATGGAAGAGAAGATCTCCCTTCTGTTTCTGGGTGGTGTCCAGTCTGCATATAGCTCCTGAAAATTCTGGGGCCACCTTGTCATGTGCAAAGGAGCTGGGCTAAAGGCAACACTGTCACACTGATGCTGAGAGAACAGAAAGAAAGAGCATTTGAGTTAATCTTACATGAGGTCACCATGATCGGGACCTCCCACACTACTCCATGAATGGGGGAATGGGGGAGGAGAGTACTCTAATAACAGTCAGTAAGCTCATTTCCTCCCTCCTCTTACGTTAACAGACAGCACCCTCAATGCACCGACTGATCAACTGTCCTTAAAACCCTTCTCCCTTAAATTCCTCTTTGCGTCCACCACCCTTATGCTACTTATTAAAAAAAAAAACTCCTAGAGATTGCCCCAAAAACACAATCCTCAGAGGGGCTTCAATGTGACCTAATGTTACTACTTAACTTATTCACCAAAGCCCAGCCCAGAACCTTTCCTCCTGTGACCTGTGACTTTAATCATCTTTCCCTCTATCCTGAGTGATTCCAGCCTCACACCATGATTAATGCCCCTCTCCAGTTAAATTTCTCTTCCCATGACCTGGCCACCCACCCCTATGACCTGCTCGGGGCCACCCTCCCTAACCTCTTCCTTCATTCAGGTGGTCAAGTGTAGAGACAGGGAAGCTGTGATCACCCAGGGTCTGACCACAAGAGACGGCACCACTTCACAGCACAAGAAAACACATTTGACTCAATCTTGGACATGGGGATTCAGGAAGAAGGTTTCTTCTCCATTTGTATTTCAGGCAGCTTTTTAGCTGGCTGTCCATGTTTTTCTACCAGCAGCTGCAAAGTCCTCATCCCTTTCCTTACTTGCTGCTTTAGTCTCTTTCTCCTCTGTGTTTATTTTCTTTGCCTGCACAACTTGTTTTCCTTTCAGAGGACCCTTACCCAGACCTGCCATATGGTTTCCCTTTAAACAAAGTGTGGAGTATGCAGAGGCAGCTGGTGGGGTCCAGCACATGCCTGTCCACACAAGGGCCCCTTGGAGTTCAAGCTGCAGCCTGGCAGAAGGTGACCAAGACCCAGCTGTGGAGAGGAGAAGTGGGTTCCAGAGTAACCGTGTGCAGGCCATGCACCTCATTAGTTCCTTTTGAGTAGGTTCCTTTATTCAGTTATTAAGAATGGTGAACAGTAATAGATGAGGATAGGCCTGAGATTTGTACCATTTGAATCACTTACAATTTGTCAAGATTAGATAAACTATAGAGAGAACAGACAGCAGTTGGTATGCGCATAACCAGATTGACTTGTAAATTGTATATATAATTGCCTCATATCCTAATTCTAAACCCTCCGTTTTCTCTGCAAACTCTTAGGACATTATATTTTAATAGCCTTCTCTGGCTTCAGCTCCCTGTCCTTTTTTATGCTTTTTTCTCCATCAACCTGGACTGAGAACAAGGGCAGCTGTTCATCAGGACCCAGAATCAGGTTGGACTCTGGACACAGTGGCAACTAAATCCATCCCCAGCTCAAGTTTTCAAGCACTGAGAGATTAGATAAAGACCTCAGCCCTTCCTTCATTCCTGGGAGGGAACATCTGCTTACAACAGACATAAATGACTTTCTAGTAAACTAAAGATATGTGGGGTCTGGGTCACCTTGTATAATATGCAATCTCTCTCTATTTCAGCAACCCTCCCTCAGTCTCTTTTTATGGCTCCTCTGTTCTGCCCAACTTGTTCAGGAGCTTAGAGTTACCCTTGTGGCTTAAAGACACCCTTGGGAGTCACATCCTCTGCCTCCAATAAGTTTTAAAAGTATTGCTTAAATTAATGCAAAACTCTCCTTGCAGCGATACCTAAACAGCACCATCCTCCTTTAGTATGTCCACGATGACCAAAACAAGATAATCTTTGCTAAACTAGAACATACTGCACATGTCAAATTGCCGAACACCATTGCTTGTAATACAAATCGTAACTCCAGAAGCAGGAAGCAATTCAGTTATTGTCCCCTCCTCTTTCTCTCAAGTATTCAAACCTGTTCTGTGGAATTATACTTCTTCAGGTTGCATGATGTACCTGTTTGTATTCATCATATGAATAGTTAAAAAAACAGAGAGAGAGAGAGAGAGAGAGAGAGAGAGAGAGAGAGATGATGCCCCTTCAGATCAAACTGTCTAATCACATGCAATAGTGAAAACTCTATATTTTTTTGAATGAGGGACACACCCCCCACCCCTGCTCACTAATAACTGGACATTCACCTGTCTTCTCTCTGCCTAACCACTCACTAGATTGTTCTGGATCTGGAGGATTGAAACAGTGAAAGCCGGAGCATCAAGAACAGAAGCCTGTGTGCCTGGTGCCTATGTAATCAGTATTGATTCCTGGGGGTCCCGGCAGAAATTTAAAGCTGAGTTTCTTTGAGCCTCAGTGAATGTTTAGATCATTTGCTTTCTCTTAAAGTTCATCTGTAGGGTCTTTGGGGTCTTCTGTGCTGGACCCATTCACCTGAAACCCCAGTTGGTTCCTCATGATTCTCTTAGCTTTGCATCAGATGGGACTTCTTGATCTACTTTCTTATGACTATTTACCATCTTAGGGTAGGATACTTTTTAAGGTGACCGCAGGTCTGCTTTCACTCCCAGGTGGACCATATTTGGTCCAAAGCAATGCCATCTTTGGCTCCAACCATAGCCTTGGCTCAGTTCTCATCCATGTTGTCCCTGGCTACCCTGGTCTGCAGTTCCTCAGAGTTGCTTTCCTCAGTACAGATCCACCGTGCACCCAAGCTCTCTCCTGGGGTCATTTGATCAATCTTTACTCAAATGATGCTGATTTAAGCTGCTTTTGTTTTTTAACTTTTTATTATTGAAAATTTCAAAATTCACAAAAAACAAGAAAGATTAATATAATAAACCTATAATAAATCCCATGAGCCAACTACCCCATTGCCCCATATCTGAATTTCATGTTGGCCCCTGGAACACTATGACGTAACTCCAGGTTTCACTTTTCTTTGATGCTTTACCTCTTTCTTATAGGGAAATATTTTTTGGCTAATTTTTCTGTTTTCTTTCCTTGAAACTATTTTTATCAAGAAGTTCTTGCTCCATTTACTGGGGGAAGCAGTAGTTAGGTAACACATCTGGACACTAGGGGTACTTATTGTTATTGGGTTGATCATTATTTCTATTCCTTTTCACTGATCAAGACCAACAAGTGTGTACTTAAAATAGGTCAGCTGGGTGTGGTGGCACATGCCTGTAATTCCAGCTACTAGAGAAGCAGGAGAATAGAATGTTCAAGACCAACATAGGCAACTTCATGAGACCGTTTCAAATTTTAAAATGGTGGGGGCAGGGTCTGTAGCTCAGTGGTAGAGCACTTGGCTAACAGGTGTGAAATGCTAGGTTCAGTCTCTAGTACCACCAAAAATTTAAGGTTAGAGGAGATCTAGACACCATTTCTTCCCAAGTAAAATAGTAAAAGTGCCACAACATAAGACATGTAAGAAAAATAAGTATTATTTTATAAAATTTATATTTTATTTTTGAGAGACAAAGAAAAAATTAATTTTCTAGTTTTTTGTGGGTTGGTTGTTTGTTTGGTTGATTTTTGTGCTGGGGATCAAATCCAGGATCTTGTGTGTAGCATACGAGTGCCCTTACCACTAGCTATGCTTTTAACTTTTAATTGTTAAATGATGGGTCATAGTCCATGAAATTTTGAGCCCTATACATGGGGATATTACTTGTCATTTTTAATCAAAATAGTACAGTTAGAAACAACTGAGCTGAGGGAGCCACTTCCTTTCACCCATTTATTTCTAAATAACATGCTGGGACCATTCCTCCTTCCACTGTCCTAAGAAAGATAAAAACCAAAATAACAAAAAGCCTCGCAAATTCTGACACCATGTATACATGTTAGATGTGTGCTAGATCTAGCCTGACCTTCACTGGAACCAACCATATGAAAAGTTCATAAATATGCATGGTTTCTCATGCATGTAAGATCAGAGTGAATTCTGAGAAAGCATGTGTTTTGAGAGCCTCTGAGATGACATAGCTCCCTGTCAATCATACCTAGAGATTCAGGAAAGGCATCTGAGCTGAGGTTCATATTCTTTAAATTCCAAAAGCCTGGTTCATCTGGGGGTTGCTGCTGTGTGCTGTTGTCTGTGGCAGTACTTTTGTCTTCCTGTTACCCCAACACCACTTTTCTGTTTGTGTCATATCTTTCGTAGGCATGAAATTGCCTTGAGCACAACTTCCCATGATCGTCGACAAATGTAACTACTCACTCCTTGCCACTGGGTGTACACTTTGCAATTCTTTGCTTATATGCAAGAGCCTGGATTATACATGTTAAATTCATTGTGTGGTAATGAAAAGACCAATTATTTAATAAGATTTGAGAATCAAGAAGCACTTGTCTATTTTATATTCTTTTGTATTACCATGATTATATTTATAATGAGAATCAAAACAAATAATAAAGGGAAATTTTAATAGAGATACAATAGTGAGGTTACAACAATACAGATACCTTCCAAACATTTTTTCAGGCTTTTGATGTGGCTGTAAAGCTGATCTACTCTGTTTCTTTCTTGTAGTTTTAAGAACTGACATTTTAAATATTTTTAAAAGATAACTGTAATAATGATTTTCAGCTAAAAAGGAAAGAATAAAGAAGTGGTAGCAAGCTTGCATGGTAGGTAACACCTAGCAACTTTGCTGTCCTGGCTATTCTACTATACTTTAACTTTCATATTTGAAAATATTTTACCATTAACTGCTTTCAGTTTCATTGAATTTTTATATATGAAAAGTCTTGTGAAAATTGGTGTGCCTTATACTCATAGAGAAAATAAGAGTATGGGACCAAGTTTGAATAAGAAAGTAATTCAATCAGGCACACAGTTTTCATTTGCCATAAAAGTATACATCAAGCAATGGAAATAGGGCTGTTTCCTCTTAAATTTAATGTATATTGCAGGTGCACATATCAAAAGATAATGAAATTCTAAAAGCCCCATGAGAACCTAAAACCACACTGGATTGGCTGCATAACCAAATTCAAAATTAGAATAAGGGACAGAAGAGATATAAAACTGACAGAATTCATTTTTGATATGAATTTTAAAAATTTGCTCTGGCATCTCAAAGTTTGCAAGCTCTGCAATGTTTATATATTTTAGAAGTAGTGTGTGAAAAGTCACAGACATCTTCTTTCAATAAGGCTCACCAGGAAATGTGCAATAAAGCTTAAAAATGCAAGAGTACTTGCTTATAGGCTCCTAACACCCCAGCCGCTTACTCTGCACCAGTGCTTCCAGCCACCTGCACTGTAAAACAACCCTGGGAATGAGATAGGATAGATGAAATAACAACAGCATGAAGGAGACAAAGAAAATCATAATTTAAAAATTGTACTTTTAAGAAAACTACAACTTCAGGACCAAAGTCACCAAGGATAAAATGCCCATTTTTGCCTCCCAGGAAACTCTCTTAAATTTCTAAGAGCCTTAAATAACAAGAAAATATGTCCGTAAATTAGGCCACATGCTTTTTCCTCCTGTACTATAGATTCCCAAATTTCACAGACTTCCACTCCCAGGGAAACAGCATTGTTAAGTGAATACCATATTTCTAAATTTCAAATGGCTTGCATTCTAACCTAGCCCACTGCAAGTAACCTGATTGCACTAGGACTACACATCCTAGATCATCATCTTAAGGACATTCCCAACACGATGTAAGTAACAATGGCACTAAACCATAGTGTTCCTCAGACAGTGAGCACCTGCATTCCCTTTTGAGTGTACATGTCTTTGATTCTGCCTAATAAATCCGCTGCCTCTCAGTGACTCATCCTGAAATGCTTTTCCAGGACAATCCAAGGGCATACTCCATGAATGGGAGTGAGTTGAGGTCTCCATGTGCTCTTTGGGAGAGCTTCCTTGGATCCCATTCACTGCTCATCACATAGAGAGGATTGCCTTAGGGAAGGATTCTCTCCTTCCTTCTCTCCCTCTCTCCCTCTCTCTCATTTCACTCATATACTCCTGCATGCTTGTTTGTTGTCCTTCTGTGCAGGGATGGATGAGGATCGCAACATCCAATAATATGGGAAGAGAACTAGACAGATAGAAAAAATCAGGATTGAATCAGAAATCAAAAACCTCCAAACAAAGAGAAGTTCAGAATCAACTGGCTTTGCTAAAGACTCTACTAAACATTTAAGAATTATTATCACTAATCCTTCCCAAACTCTCCAAAAAAAAAATTGAAGTTGAAATACTTCCAAACTTCTGCTATGGAATCGACATTACACTGATATTGAAGTCAGACAAATGCATTACAGAAAAAATACAGACCAATATCCCTGAAGAACACTGACACAAAAATCCTAGTCAAATACTAATAAATAGAATCTGACATTACATTAAAAGGATTGCACGTTATGACCAACTGAGTTTTATTCTGGAATATAAAGATGCTTCAGTATATGAAAATCAATCTATGTAACAGGCCATATTAACATAACAAAGGACAATTACAACATGATCACCTCAACAAATATAGAAAAAAATGTTGACAAAGTTCGGTATGCTTTTATGATAAAACACTCAACAAACTAAGAATAGAAGGATTTTACCTCAACATAATAAAGGCCATATATGAAGTCCATCGCCATTATACTCAATGGTGAAAAACTGAAAGCTTTTCCTCTAAGATCAGGAAAAAAGCAAGGATGGCTGTTTTCGCCACTTCTATTAACATGTGCTAGAATTCCTAGCCAAAGCAATCCTTCAAGAAAAAGAAATAAAAGGCATACTGATAGAAAAGGCAGAAGTAAAATAATTTCTGTTTGCAGATGACGTGATCATGTATACAGAAAACCCTAAACATAACATGTACAAAGAATTTGGATAGCAGTTGATAATCAAAACTTCAACAAAATTACATGATACAAAATCAGCACAAAAAAATTATACATTCTAGTTAGAAGACCTTTGTCTGAGGAACAGCGAAATTTTTTTCCCACTCTAAGTTTTCTTTTCCCACTGTTGGTGATTTCTTTTGATGTACAAAGTTTTTAATGAGATAAGATCTCAGTTGTTGATTCTTTG
The DNA here is from genome assembly GCA_004363535.1 of Dasyprocta punctata. Classification (NCBI taxonomy): domain Eukaryota; kingdom Metazoa; phylum Chordata; class Mammalia; order Rodentia; family Dasyproctidae; genus Dasyprocta; species Dasyprocta punctata. The sequence goes on from RJWM01003760.1 coordinate 83,387, forward strand.
AAGTACTTCTTGCACAGTTTGAGTTTTGTTCATAAACTCTCTACCTACCCTGATATCTTCAAGATTTCTACCTATTCTGTAAATGTTAAAATGTAGCCATTGGGAAGTAGGGTCTTTAGGCAGGAGAAAATATGAAATAAGGGCCACTTTGAGCTTTCTAGCTAATCCTGACTAGAAAGATTTAAAGCTCACTGGAGAAAGCAATTAACAAGACAAGAGGGGAGGAAAAGGCAGAACATAGAGAAGCAGGGTGCTTGAAACTAAGGTAGCCTGGCCCCTCATCCACCTCCAGTCAAATGCAAAGGAGGCAAGGGGTGGTCGCTTATAAGAAAGCTCTTATTTAGTGTTTAAAAACTTGCCCTCCACTCTGCGACACTATATTAGTACACTAGTCCCTTACTGAATTGCTAACTGGACCTTAGATGTAAGGTCCTTTCTAACCAACCCATATATTCCAGAGACAAGGTCCTGACAATGACAAATGGAACTACTTAGGAATATGCATGTAGACAATGTTCATATAAAGGATGGCATGGAGGGTTAGGGTGTTGGGGCCTGAGATTCATCTATGACAGCCCAGGAAACCAATTGGCAAGTTCCAGGTAAGGGAAAGGGACCTGGCACCCAATAAAAGCAGCCAGAAAGAAAGGGACCATGAGTCCTTCATCTTTCCGAAACTTCCTAACCGGATTTATCAAAGTAGTTGTCAATCTTCCCTTTTTTCCCCTCATCCAATAATGTATCCATTAAAGTGCTTTCCTTTCTTTAACCTTTGTGTCTTTAATTCATTACTGGTACTGATTTTAGGATTCCAGTGATCAGCTCAGACAGGGAGAGCAGCAGAGCCAGAGCTACCATGCATACCCCCAGATACGACAAAGGTTACAGGGGGTTATTTATTATTAAGAAAAACCTCAAATTTCTTATTCTGTAATATTATATACAATGTCTGTCTATAGTATTTAAAGTACTATAGTCAAAATTTTAAAAGTGAGCAGAGGAGTAATGAATGATTTCAAATTTCTTCTTCATATTTGTCTGTATTTCAGATTTTCTGCAATGAACATACTGCTTTATAATTAGGATCTAACAGAATGTTATTCTAAAATATATTTGTCCTTCAAGGAAATTCATGAAAAGATCCATGAAAGTTCCAGTGGCAGTGTGGCCCTCACTGTGTTTACACACCATCCTGTGTGTGTCATCCATCCTAACCTTTTCCCATAGCTTCTGGCTATGGTTTTTCAAGCAATTCAAGAATCACAGTTTTGTCCATAAGATCTTCTGTTCCATAATCTCTGGCATAGTTTGCCAGGTAATGTATGGCACCAGGGTCCAGGGCATAGATGTGGTTCCCTGCAGCAGATGTTCCCAACTCCTGGGCCACAGACTTGTACAGGTCCATTGCCTGTTAGCAACTGGGCCACGTAGCAGGAGGTGAGTGGCACACAAGGCAGTGAAGCGTCACCTGCACACTGTTCACAGCCATTCTGCTTGACTGGAATTACTGCCTGAGCTCCACCCCCTGTCAGATCACTGGCTGCATTAGATTCTCATAGGAGCATGAACCCTTCATGAACTGCACACGCAGGGATCTGGGTTGTGGCTCCTTTGAATCACCCCAAACCCATCCCACTTTCTGTCCATGGAAAACTGTCTTCGGGAAACCTATCCCTGCTGAAGGTTGGAGACTACAGTTGTACAAAACCCTGATAACAGCAGCTAATCACAAATGTGATGTCCTTTTCACGTTACTTTTCTCTGTTTACCTCACCTCTTCCCTTTAAGCCAGCTTATCCACAGAGCCTGTCTTTAAAAAGAGAATTGACACAAAACAGACCTGACTAACACCTATGTGGCAGACTTACTCTGAAAATCGGAGTAAATATGTGTGAGTGTCTGGGGAAGGGTCTGTGGGAGTGCTGCCTGTAACATAACCCTACATCCTGGCAAACAATCTGAAACCCCAAAAGCCTCCTTCAGTTATTAAAGCACTTTATTTTTCACCCAGAAATGGAATTATGTTGCATAATTATGCTGCCTAATGAGCCCTGCCCTGGCTTTGTGTGCTTTCCCCAGAGCACAGGGTCTCCCTCACTGCCTAATTATTTTAAAGAAGAGCTTCTCCCATTGCTTGAGGATAATTACTATAGCCCTGCAAAACAAAGACCATTCTGTGTTCATCTATTGACATCATCACTTTGTCCTCTACTCTCATAACAAATACCCTTGATGACAAAAGTCATATATTTTGTCTATAAAAGCAATGTTTTATATTTCACCAACAACGCCCACAAAGGTGTGCACTTTTTTCATTTACCGGGGCGTAGTGGGACCCACCGTTCTATCTGAAATGTTCTATAGTATTGACTTTAGGAGCTCCACAAAGTGGCAATCTGTATCAGAACAGGAAAAACTGGAACACATTTAGCAAGGTTTTGTTTTGGATTTTTAAACTGTGGCCTTAAGGGATCTCCCCCACTTCTTGAGCTCAGAAACTAAGCTGCTGAACTGGCTGAAAGCAGCAATTTGGAGGAGCAGCTGAAAGTTATTTCACCATGAAGCCATCCTTGGCAGGCTCCTGATGCTCCATATGGTCTGCAGCTCTCGTCTCCAGGAAGCACCAGATCATTCTCCCCCCTTGGTTTGCATTGTTTATAATCCCAGCATGTGTGTTGGAAAGGCAGTTGTACAGAAAAGATGCTTCACTCTGAGTCTTTTTCTTCCTTATTAACCTTTATGTGAATAATTCATGGAACTGTAATTTAATATTTACTTCACTATGTGTCCTCTATCCATTTCAGTCGCAAGATAGTTGCATACCTTGAACCAAGAAGGACTCAGGAAAGCAAATGGAGTTGCTACCCTCCAAGGGCCACAGTGTGAGGAATATATCTACTGTGCTAGTCAGTTCAGCTGCTGTAACACAGGAGCATAGCATACATACAGCCACTTCTTTCTCACCATTTTGGAATCTGGAAGTCTGAGGTCGGAGTGGGGTGTGGTCCAGTTTTGCTGGCCCTTTTTCAGTTTTAGACTGCTGAGTTGTCCCCAAAACTTTATATGGTTGAAAGAAGGTACGAAAGCTTTCCAAGGCCTCCCATCATTCCCCACCTTTTGTTTTTCGAGATGTTCTTACTATATTGCTCAAGTTGGCCTTGAACTTGCTAAATTGCCAAAAATACTTTTTAAACTCTCAGTTATCCTGGTTCAGCCTCCCAAGTGCTGGGATTATAGGCATTTCCCTCCACATTCCTCACCGAGTCTCCTTTTATCAGTATACTAATCCCACTTATAAGGGCTCCACTATCATCACCTAATCACTTTCCAAACACCCCACTCCTTCCCTGGTACCATTATGTTGGGGGCCAGGATTTCAACCTTGCTATTTTATCACCTCTTCACATGATAATGGCTTTATCATAATATATTATATTTTAGTAGAGAAAAAGAAATATAATTCAGTCATTCTGGCAACGTGGTTGATCCCATTTTTTTTTAAACTGTGTAGATGTGTGTATAAAACCCATAGTTTTTGCATGGTATTTGTAGTATTTCTGTAGTGTGTGTTCTATAAATATAAAAATAAGAAAAATTCTATTTCTTATGCTTTCCATGAAAATGTGCACACAGCTTATATTTATATCTCCCATGTTTTCAAGTGAGGTATGATAAAAGTACAAGAAACACTCCATTTTTATAAAAAATCATTACAGTAAAAGACATATTGCCACCAATCCTCCTACTGTGGGTACACTTATCTCTCCATTCTTGCCACTTTAGGAAGTAGTCCTGGAAGTCTTTTGTGAGTGCCTTTATTTGAGCTATTGTGGTTCCCTCAATGTCCTGAATCAATTCACAGCATTTACCTTTCCTGGTCATTTTGACTTTGGTGAAAAGCCAGAAATCACACAGTGCCAGACCTAGTCAATAAGGTGGATAAGGACACACTGTAATATTTTTGCAAGTCTGCCTTTCTGCTGGATTGTACTCAGTATTTAGTATATTTTTGATCACACTTAATAAATTCACTGATCAAACAGGACTTCCAGAATTGCTACAGAAAGTAGCAATAATGGTGGCATAAGTGAGTTAGAAGCAAGGGGGAGTGTTTTGAGGGGGCACTGTGGTAATGCATCTTTTATTGTAATATATTTTTAAAAAATTTAAACCTTCACCATATATTTTGATCGCACCTCATATATTTCTAGCAGAACAGAACATCTGTGTTAACTAAGTGTTGCTGAACTGAATAGTCCATTTACAACATCTGATGATTAGAATTTTCCACAGACCAGTGTCTGGCTCCCAACACTCCAAACTTGCTTCTCCTCACTCACCCACATATTTTGAACATTAGTGCTGTAGGAGGTTTATATTACAGTGTTACCCCTGCCCCACAGCTCTAGGTCAAACATCACATTGCCAAAAATGCACAGTGGGTAGTAAGCTAACATCTAAAGGTCTAATAGTAATTCCACTAAAGCCAAGCTAAATGCCTCCCTGCCTCAGTTTTCCCTAGACTAAATTCTTAAAATGCCTTCTGTTACTCCATTGCTACCCAGTGCAAGGGGAAATATGGTAAAGGGGAAGCCAGGTAGGAAGAAGCAGTGGCCTTAAGCAAGTGCTGTTAAAATCTTACTTTTGCAATGTAATTAAAACCTATGACCATGTGGGCACATTGCTTACACTCTCGCATCACTGCAAGAAGCCTTTTATTTCTTGTCCCTGGATCCAAGCTCAGAAAACCCTCCTTCTACATTTCTTCCCCTGTACCATCAGGCTCTGTGCAGCATTTACCACATCACATTAGAGATAATGGTGTCTGTGTCCAATTGATTTAGCATCCCACACCTGCAGTTCCCACTTAGAAACTTCCAAACCACATGACGTATAGTAAATATACATAATATACAGTACTAGTGTATATATAGTATATATATTTAATACATATATAATATATTATATATATATATATAGTGTGTGTGTGTGTGTGTGTGCTTACTGAATGAATGAATGCTGGAATTTACTTACAAGGGCTTTGTGGACTAGAGGTTAATTCATTTTTCCAGGGCTACACAGTCAGAATGGGTCAGAGCTAGGACCACATAACAGACCTGGCATGCAGAAGGAATTCTCTCTACCCCTTCCAGCTGAGGCTTGTACCTAGGCCCACTGGTAAATGCCTGCACACTGAGGAGCCTCTTATAGACAGAGAGACACAGGCTCTGGACAATCTCTCACCTGACTCACTTCAGTTTGCGACTTGAGGACCTTTTAACACGAGTACTGCTCCATAGTATGCCACACCTGTGGATCCTGGCCAGCCCTCACAGCGGAAAGCAAAGCCCCTGTCCCCTAGGCTGTGAGACGCCCATCAACCTGAGCCTAATCAAAACAGAATGTGTGCCAGCTGGTGACACTGCCCCCACCCCCAGGTGGTTAAGTCAAAATGACATTTGCTCTTGGCAATTGGGAGGTTGCCTTACCTCCTAGAAGCAGGAGGACATTCCTGGGATGAAAATCTCACCAGAACTCCCCATAGCTCTACACAAACTAATACACTGTTTCAAGCACAGAATGGTAAATCTGAGTTGTGGCATTGGTTTAGTCAGTGTTTCTCAAACTACGGCATGCCTTCCAGTTCCTCCAAAGTCTTGATAAAACTCAGATTGCTGGGCTTCAGGAATTCAGCAGGTCCAGACCAGGGAAGGGCTCACCTTTGTATTTCTGAGATGCTCCCAGGGGACGCTGATGCTGCTCCTGTGGGGACATGTTAAAAACTACTATTAGAGATATCAGGAGCTCTTTATGTAATTACTGCAAGGAACTCCATACTCTCTCTCTAGGTTAGTTGTGGAAGAAAAGATTTCAAGTTCTGTATCAAAGAAACAACAGCATAGCAGTGCCCTAATGACTGATTCATCACTGGTTTTACAGGACCTTTAACTTTCAGTGTCAGATAGTTTGTCTTGGCAATGAGAAAAGTAACTAAGACATACCCTTTAGATGCCTCCTTACTTACTTAACTTCCTCCTTACCTCCTTCTAGCTGGGACAATTCAGTCTCTAGACATTGCTAACAGTCACTTGGGGACAAAATCACTTCCTGTTGAGGTCTAATCTGTGCTATATGATGCTTCTTTATCACATGACTAGTGGGGCCCATGCGACCCGCTAAAGCAAAATGTAAACTGATATAATTTGTAATTGGGCTTTTCCTTTGGAACATACATTTTTAGGGCTGTTTCGCATGCTTGGGTTCCTTTGACCCCTGATCTGTGTGGGTGGCAAAGTAGGTACTATCATTCCCATTTTAAAGATGGAGTAAGTGAGCCATAAAACAGTCTGGGATAAGTTACATGGCAAATAAATGTCAACAGAGGACTAGAATACACATCCTCTAATTTCTAGGCTAGTGAATTGTCTATCACATGCTATAATCTTCACTCAGAGTACAAATATCCTGTAACTTATACCAGACAATAGCAGCTTTATAAATATTAGTGGTCAAAAAACCAGAATAGATATGAAAACATTTGTTTGTACAAATGGGGGCTAGTGAAATCTAAGTATTGGTATATTGTCACTTCCTATAACAACTACCAACTTTCACTGCACCTTTTTAGTCTTTAACCACAACGTCAATAAAATAAGAATTTCTTGAAAATCTTACAGTGTTATATTGCTCTGGGCACATTCTGAGTCTTTTTTGATACAAGTGAAAAAAAACTGTATCAATATGTGTACAGATCTGTCTTTGTTCATTTTCTGTTGCCTCCATGGGGCTGCTTGAGTACCCTAATTGCTTCTCCTAGATCAAAGAATAGAAAGGAGAGCATGATTCAAGCCACAATGACTTTTATACCAGAGCATTGAAATTATCAAGACTTTAGTTCTCCAATATTCTAGTAGATGCACTGTTCATTGTGGAATGGAAATACACAAGGGCATGCGTACAGGCACCCAGATATCACCGGTACCCTCTGAAATGCTTGCTACTGCAAAAGGTCATTAGGTTTTTTTTTTTTTAAAGCCAGGAAATGATGTGATTTGATTTATATATTGAAAAGTTTGTGGCTGCTGTGGGAAAAATGGATTGTAGTGGGACAAGAGTAAAATGTAGACATTAGACAAAAGGGAAGAGTAATTGGCAGCTTGTCTGAGCACTGTTAGTTTGAAGATTATCCTTTCTCTGTACTATTGTTTTAACATGCTTGTTGACCAACAAATGTAAGGATATTTTTCTAAACTTCTATTTCATTGATCTATGTATTTATCCTTATGCCAAAAGTACAATCTCATGATTACTATAGTTTTCAAGTAAGTTTTGGAATAGGGAAATGTAACTCCTCCAGCATTGTTTTGCTTTTTCAAGATTGCTTTGCACGCCTGTTATGCTAGCACTCGGGAGGCTGAGGCAGGATTGCCAAAAATCAGCTTGTCAATTTATGCACAAAACACAGTTGAGATTATGATAGCGTATCAGATTTGATCTAGATATAGAATGATTTGCCATCCTCATATTAAACATTCTAATGCATGGACATGGACTGCTTCCCAATTTTAAGGATCTTTTAAATTTGCTTTCAGCAATGTTTTATAGTTTTCATTTTACAAGTTTCATACTTGGTTTATGGTTTGTGTCTAGATGTCCCAACAAAGCCTCATACACTTTTAGATGGGGCTTTTTCAGAGTTAGCTGAATCTAGAGTCTGTGACCAATTCATTGTTCAATGTTGGGATTAAGTTGCAGGGATTAACGGTAGACTGGTACTGCTCTAATCCCAGAATTCAGGATAATATAAAAGGGACAGAAAGAGACTTCTGTTCTTGTTGCTTTTGGTATCTTCTGTCCCCATGAATGGTTGCCCCTCTGCCATGTCACCCTGCCTTAGAGCCATCTGATTATAGACTAAAACCTCTACAAACTGTGAGCTACATAAACTTTTTCCCCTTTAACTTTGGGTGTTGGGTATTTTGTCTCAGCAATGAAAGAAAGGTAAGTAAGACATTTGGTTTGTTACGTTTATTTCTATTTTATTTTTTATTGTACTATTTTCTTAATTTCATTTTAAATTTTTATTTAGTACATGAAAGATAAAATGTATTTTTATAATCTGATCTTAATTCATGCCACCTTAGTGGATAAGAATTTTTTCAACAATTTCTCAGAATTTTCTGATCATAATATACACCTAAAAATATTTAAGACTTCAACGTTATGTTGAACAAGAATGGAAAGACTGAATATCTTTGTCTTGTTCCTGATTGTGGCAGATCAATTTGATTGGATTGAGAAATGCCTAGCAGATTGGCCTTTGGGTACTCATACAGTTCCTTGCCATTTGTTTCTGGCACTATTCTCCTGCTCTGCTGGCTGGTCCCCACGAAGTAGGCAGTTTTGCTCTGCCACGCCCTTCCACCATGATGTTCCTGCCTTGGAGCCAACTGACTAGAGACTAATTTGATCCAAACCATTAACTAAATTAAAACATTCCTCCTTTAAATTCTGAGTGTTGAGTGTTGTGCACCACATTGGGAAAGCTGACCAATACAGTGATCTTAGGAGAAAATCCATTATTCACAATTAATTATGATGCTGGTTGTCAATTTTTTGCAGATTCCTTATCAATTTTAAGACATTCCCTTCTATTTCTATTTTGACATGTGTTTTTACCATGAAAGGATGTTGAATTTTGTCAAATTCTTTTTTTGTACCTATTGAGGTGATCATGTGGTTTTATCGTGCAGCCTATTAATATGACATATTAATTGATTTTTCAGAACCAAATTTGCATTTTTTGGATTGAATTTCACTTAGTCACGCTTTAAAATTTTTAAAAATACATTGCCAGATTCATTTTACTAGTATTTTGTTAAAGATTGTTGCATAGATGTTCATAAGGATGTTGGTCCATAGTTTTCTGTGATATTTATGTCTAGCGCTGATCACCACGTAAAACTGGCCTCCTGGAGAAAGGTGGAGAGTATTTCTTTTTCTTGTAATTTATTTGGAAGAGCTTGTGAAGAATTGGAATTAGAATTCATAAGTGAATCATCTGACCTGGGCTTTATTTTCTGTAAAGTTTTAAAATTATTAAAGTAATATTTTTTCTTGTTATAAGTCTGTTTATATTTTCTATTTCTTCTTGAGTCAGTTTCAGTAGTTTGTGTTTTTAACAAATTTCTTCTTTTCATCCAGATAGTCTGACCATTTATACTATGTCCTCATAGTTCTTTTCATTTCCCTAAGTTGAGTATCAATTTCCCATCTTTACTTCTTGATTTTAGTAATACAAGTCTTCACTCTTTGTTCTTGTCAGTCTAACTGAAGTATTTTGCCAATTTTTCTGATTATTATAAAGAAGGTCAATTCTTTTTTATTTGATTTTTTCTTTTCTTTTCTTTTCTTTTCTTTCTTTTTTTTTTTTTTTAAAGCATTCTCATCCATGAGGAGCAACTCAGATGCTACAGACTTTCCCCTCCAGGAGGGTTCCAAATATATAAATCACAACGAACATAGCACTGTAGAGTTAGTAATCAATCTTTTATGGATTCCTCTACCCAGCTTGTGTATGAGAGCATATGCAAAGAATGTGAAATGATCTGCTGATGAGGAGAAAAAAAAGAAAACGAAAAAGAAAAAGAAAAGAAAAACAAAAGAAAAGAAAAGAAAAGAAAAGACAAAGGAAAAAAAAGTCAAGGGAGAGAAATGGATGCTGCATTCTTGGGGTGACCTCATTCCCTGCATCCTGAGTGCTCCCAGTTTGTAATGAATAATCATTTCCACTGGGGACCTTTGTTCGCTTCAAAGCATGTAGTCATCACTCCAGACAATCGCTGTAAAACTTCTCCTAGTAAAAGTGGGTTTCCGTCCAACATTTAAGATGAGCTCAACAAGAGACAAATTTTATACTGAAAATTTCCAGGTGTGTGTTTTGACAGTTGAAGCCAGTATGAAAGGCTGTGGTGTTGGGAAAATAACTGACATTGTGATTAGCCTTATAAAAAATATTAGCACAGTCATGCCTTTTTGTATACCAGGTGTTTTTAATTGTCTCACTTACTCAGAGACTCTCTCTGCAGTTTTGTTTCCTCTTCCTAAGAAAGAAATTTTAGGATAAGATGTTATACTACTCACATCTAAAATTTTAGAGTTGTTATTCTCTCCTACTTCAACCCCTGAATTGCTCATTCAAATTTTGAAATCTTGTCAGGAGGCTACAATATTTATTGAATGGTTGCTGCATGCACTTAGGGTTAGGAACAGTAGAAGGGTTGGACACAGTAGAAGGAAACTGCAGAGAAATCAAATACTTCAGAAACGAATTTAGTGTGTGGGGGAGATGTTGTGTAAGGGGATGGATTTGACATATGCTTTTATCTAAGTGCAGAAAAAGGGGGAAATAACACTTGGAAGCATAATGGAACTGTTGAAAGTACATTAAATCTCTTATACATGCTATGATAACTAAAGATAGTTTTAATTTGTTACTGCAACAATATAAAAACTACAAATTGCTCTTAGAGATGAAAATATATGGCAAGGAAATGTAGTTGCATTTTACTGATAGCTGACAATGAAACTCTATTGAAATATGATTTGAAGATAACTATTTCCACAACTTCTCATATGTATCCCCTAAGCTTCTTTGACAACAAATCTCGGTATAAATATACATCTTTGGATGTACTTATAACTCATAACCTTTTTTCACTTTGGTTAATCATCATAGGTCCCAGATTCTATATATTAAATAAGCCTTTATATTATTTTGATGTAGATGAACCCAGAATGACACTTTGAGAAACTTGGACTCCCTGAGTTCCTGCCCTGTGCAAAGTAAAATTTTAGCCCTAGAGAAACTTGAAATTTCGTTGAGAAGTCAAAACATAGCAACAAGACACATTTTGAAGAAACAGATGGCAACATTCATTCAGGAAATCAAATTAATCAAGCACCTACCGTGCACCTAGCAATTTACCAGAAAAAGAAGGAGGTGTTAAAATTGTCTCAGTTAGGCTGAGGTCTCAAGATACAGACGTCAGCTTCCAGTGTGAGGTGTGAAACCACCAGGCAGGATTCATCTCTGTTTTTTTTCCTTTAACTAACTGTCAGCCTCCAACCTTTGAGGCTCAGGAAGGAGGCTGAGAATGTCAAATATGAGTTGGTGGTTTGGAGCCTATCTTTAGTTCTGAGAGAGAAAGGGCATCTTCCCCTTTCACTAATAGCTAAGACACAGCTACTGCGGGTTCCTGACAGCTGGGGATAAGAAGGTTGGTTCCCAAATGATGCCTGAGCAATCTAATGACTTGGAGCGGGTGGCTGGTTTGCTGGAAGTCTTTTCCAGCCACAATGCTCTGCCTTTTCCACCAAAAGGGCTTTTTGTCTCCTGCCCATGGTTCATGGCATTTTTCAACCAAAGACCACAAAGTGATTAATTGTTGAACTCCTAGATACCCTGGTGAGGTAATTGGGTATCATTATCCCCAGTGTCCAGCTGGATAAACAGAAAAGGTTGGCTGAATTGACCTGAATCCCACAGGGGAAAGGTTTGGGAGGAGAAATGGGCCATAGCCTCTTGCAGCCAGAGTGGGAACTTTGGTCTTGTCTTCTGGGGAAGATTCCCAGGTACAAGGCCAAAACTTGGAGCGTGCCTGTCCAAATGCAATTATACATGGGGCATTTTGCAACTGTCAGGGTATGTGAACTGAGAGCAGCTGATTCATGAAATCTGGGCAGGAGAATTTCCTTAAAAATTTCCCTATTTCCAATTTGCACCTGATTGGAAGTTAGAGATAAAGAAAACTGTGCTACTTTAATTGACAAGAGAAATGTACACTCAAGAAATTTTCTGGGCTTTCCTGGTTTTAATTTTCAATTAAAAATTATACACAAACACACATATTTGAACGACTGTTTCACACTTTAGCATATATGCTTTTGGCAGCACAAAACAGTGTCTTTAGAATTCTCTAGAAATGCTGCCCTATGGATTTCTAAATAGCTTTTAATAACCACAAATCCTATTAAACTAAACAAACACTAAACTAACCTAAGAGTAGAGTGGTAGTAATTGGATAAAAGTATAAATAAAAAAAGTAGCCCTTTAACCTTCAGAAGTTCACATTTTAAGTGTTGCTAAATATAATGTAGTTTCACTTTAATGGAAGTAAGTTTCTAAAATCAGTGAGTAAATAGAAAAATCTTCTTTAATTAAAATTACTGTTGAAAATTTCATTAACTTGCCCATGAAGTATTGCAAGATTTTGTAAAAGTGTATGTCATATATATGCACATTATATATATTTATATATTAAGTGGATATAGAAATATAGATATAGATATAGATATAGATGTTTTTGGTATTGGGGATCAAACTCACAACCTTGCCTTTGCCAGGCAGGCACATATGCTGCTGAGCTAAATGCCAGACCATTTATATATAATACTTATGCCCTTAAAAATTAACCACTGCTGCATCCATAAGGTGAAAAACAAAAGTAAAAGACTTGTGCTTTATCTGAGGATTCAAACTTGCCTTCTGCAAAATAATTATCAAAAACCTAGCTATGAATGAAGGTTGACACATAATGTCCTATAGCTTCTCTGCATAGCAAGTCTAAAATTCAGTAGTTTAAAATAACAATTCTTTATTCTCATGGAGCTACTGGTCAGTTGAGTGTCAGCCACCTTGCCTGGGCTTGACTGGACAATTGAACTTTGCTCCACAATTTCTTCATTGTCTCCCTGATACTAGTGAGCACTCCAAGCCATATTTTTTTCCATGGCAGTGATAGAGGCTCAAAACTCCAGATGACTGACACACCTTTTATGACTCTGATTACATTACACTCACTATGGTTAAAGGAAGTCACATGACTAAGACCAAGGTCAAGTGATAGGGAAATAGTTTCTACATCTTTAATGGTTGTACGGAAATGTCATGTCACAAAGGGTATGGACACAAGGAAGAATAGATTTGGGCCACGACTACAATATATTTCACTTCAAACTTCAAAGTTTGTGCTGGCAGCAGCCATGCTGTCTGGGAAGAGAACCAAGAAGGTAACCCTTTCCTGTGAGCCAGTGGCAGTAATGCAGCCTGGGAAGAGAACCAAGAAGGAGCTAACCCTTTCCTGTGATCCAGTGACTGTTCTGGGCCAGGCTAACACATTCCTGTGAGCCAGCTGGCACATGGGCTAGGAGACTAGAATTGCCTCCCTCCCTCTGGATAAGCAACCAATGATTCAGAGAAACACAAGTTGAGACGATATCTACTGAAGTAAACAAAACAACTTGATGCCTGTATTATGTGATTGACTTTGCAGGCTGAATGCCAGTAGTCTGAGCGTTAATTTAGAAGATAACAATACGCATTATAGCAACTATGGAGGATTTTCTTCTGAAGGTGGTAGCCATTATTAATTTCCTGTTATTTTGTTTTAAAGTCCTGTATCATTTTCATTGTTTCATTTGCTTTAGTTTTATTCTGTTTTGTTTGATTTTATTACATCTGATGGCATGGAGAGCTGCTTCAAAGATAACAAGATATATTATAGTAGCCATTGTTGATTTCCTATTATCTTGCTTTGATGTCCTATATCATTTTCATTGTATTACTTTGATTGGTTTTATTCTGTTCTGTTTTATTTGATTTTATTATGTCAGATGGCATGGGCAGCTATTTTGAAGATAACAAGAGGCATTATTGTGGCTGTTGTTGATTTTGTACTATTTGAAGCCATGTATCACTTTCACTGTTTTATTTTGATTGGTTTTATTCTGCTTTATTTTGTTTGATTTTGCTCTATTTAAAAAGAAAAAGAAAAATAACTTCAGAGTTTGATTTTCTAGGTTTCCAATTCATAAAATGAGCTACATTCCTATAGGTTCCTTTTCAGTTTAAGTTGCAAATAGAGTTAGCTTCAGTTTGCACCCAAGTATCCAGAAAGATGAATGTGCTAAAAAGCAACTCCTCTACCAGGCAGACTGCAAGATAACAGTAAAGAGGAAAGACATTAATTTTGGTGAGGACAGGACATCTAAGAAAACTTTTTGGAAAAGTCAGGATTGACTTGGATTGTGTGGAATGAGTAGGATTTGGACATTCCATGCTGAAGGGAGTACTGGAACAAATGCAAAAAGATTAGAGAATATAAAGTGTACTTGAGCTACAGAGTGTACTTGGAACAGAAGGCATTTGGACAATGGGAGATAATTAGAGACATAGTTCTTACTTGAATGTCAAGAAGGGGATTTATAAGCGCTTAAAAGGCAGTATGGAACTACAAAACATTTTTAATCAAGGCGTGTCCTAAATTTATGTTTAAAAAATTAAAACAGACAAAAAGTCTAGTAGAATATTCAAATGAATACAAAAGAAAGGAGAAGTAGAAAGAGCCTTTAGTTATAATGAAAATAGGTAAAATTACCTCTAGTCTCTAAATGTCTGGAATCAAGAAGCCATCTCATTTAGCTTTGGAGTCCTACCTGTGCCTCCTCTTTGCCTCATGAAGGTTAATTACACTGGACCTTTGAGGACATACTTCATTTTGGTCCTAGGAATGAAGAGGAGTGAAACACTGGTGCCATCTGTCTATGCTGGGATGGGAGCACAGGGCTGAGAAGCAGAAAGCTTAGTCTACAAAGGACTTTATAATTTCTAATTCTTGGGACTGTTTTCTTTTTTTGTTTTGTTTTGTTTTGTTTTTTAGAAATCTGAGTTTGTGATCTCATTAATGGCAGAATAATTTCTTAATTATTTTAATATGTTCCTAGAGGCTAGTACAATCTCTCAGGGGAACCAGATCCTTTCACAACTAACTAGAACTCTATGTGATCAATACCACATTTGCAGGAAGAACAAAACCCTTAGAAAACAGGTAAAATATACTGAACTATGTGATACATAAGTAAGTGATTTAGGAGACTTTGGAGAAAATGTAAAGACTTTCATCTTCTTCTTATATAGGAAAGTGGTCCTTTGTTTGTTAGCTATAAACACACTGTACCTTTGGTCCCAAATTACTTCTACAGATAGAAGATGATGACTTTAAAATTTATCTAACCAAATGTGGTAGTGCATGCCTGTAATCCCAGCACTTGGGAGACTGAGGCAGGAGGATCACCACAAGTGTGAGGCCAGTCTGAGCTACATAATGAGTTCAAGGTCAGCATGAACTACATAGTGAGACCCTGTCTCAAAAATAAAACAAAACAAAATAAAATAAAATCCTTCTCATGTCTTCTGCACGTATCTCAAAGCTGAGCTTCATCCAAGTTTCCTCTTAAAATGGCACAAGGCAGATGTCAGGCCTAGTTATTATCATGATAGAAAGCAAGTTGGGTTGGTTTCATTGAACTTACCCCATGCTGCTGAGAAACAGAGTATGGTTTTCAGAGGGCCCCAGTTTCTGGGTCTGTGAAATAGACTGTAAAGAGCTGTGGGCTTGCCAATGTTGCCAAAAACAGCATGGACCGTAAGGGGTTTATTTCCTAGGAGAAATCTAACATTCACCTTCAGATCAGACTAGGATCATCTCTACTTCACAATACTTTTCAGAGAAACTGAGAGATGCACTAAGCCTTGAAGCCTGTGGAATTCAGGTAGACTTTAAGCAAGAAGAGAGAGGGAATAGTGGTTTTGAAAGAGGAAATAAAAGGCTTTAAGGGAGGTGGTGAAAGCAAGTAGAAAGGGAGGGAAACTCAAGCAACAAACAATTAGAAAGTCAGTGGTGAGAATCACAGGTTTTGAGAAAAAGCAACCATAAGTTCTATGAGCACTAAAATGGATTTGTTTTATTCCTGATTGTTTCCCTAATATCTGGCACCTAATACAATTATACAATGCAATAATACACTGCATGAATGAAAATACATAGATAGGTGGGTAAATGAATATACACACATATAGATATATAAGTATATGGATATACACGTATACATATATGAACTACACTAACATTTTATATAATGAAATTGACTGTTACAAAGAAGTCAAACAATATAAAACTATGCAAATCAAAAAGTGAAAATTCTTCTTCACTAACCTAATTTCACATTTTTCCTCAAAAGTAATCATGGCTATGAATTGACATATGACCTTTCAGGCTCTTTTCTCCCAGCAAGTTGCAGAGAATGTGACATGCAACTCACCCTCTATTGATTGAACAACTGCTTAAATAATGTTGACAGCAGTAAATTCACCTGCATTCTGCATTCATGCTTACTTCACTGTACAAGAAACACTCTTCTATCTTAAACAGAAAGTGCTCAAGAAATGGGAGGAGGGAAAGAAGACAAAGGAGATGAAAAAAGAATTGAGACATGTTATGTATGTGTAACATCTCCTCACAGTAAATGTAATCATTATATACTACAAAAATGTGCTAACAAAAAATAAAAAGATAAAAAAGAAAGTGTGTCTGTGCTTTTAAGGAGGTGGTCTGTCCCTAGAGTGAGAGTTGAATCTATTTGTTATTGAGAAAGAACAGTTAATACTCATAGGATTAGATTAATTTTACATGTCTATATCTGTTAATGTAAGTAACCATTTTAAAGATAACAATATGCAATATTGCAACCATTGTCAAGTTTCTATCATCCGATTTTGTAAACCTGCAATGTTACTGTTGTGCATTTACTCTAGTCTTTTGCTTGTCTCTTTTGCTTGTTGTCTTTGTTTTATATGTCTTTTTTTTCTGTTTTTTCTTCACTTAAATAAAAGTAAAAAAAAAAAAGGCCGTACCAGCACCATTTTGCTTTTTGACCACTGTAAACATTATGCGTATGTATTGTACACTCCAAAAATCTTCCTCTTAAATTTGAAAAGAAATGCTCCTGAGGTTAAACCTAAATGCAGAGTATATTAGTTTCTTTAATAGTAAAGTACTACAACTGTAAACATCTCCTGCCTTGGTTGACCAGTGACCACCTTTTCCTGGTTTTCACATTGTCTTCCCTCTATATGTGTTTGTTTGTCTTTGTGTCCAATTTTTCTCTTTTTTATGAGAACATGAATATTACTGGATTTCACTGAGCTCACTCTAATGACCAAATTTTTAACATAAAACCAAGCAAGTTCATACTCTGAAGTACTGGGTATTAGGATTCCAACATATTTTTGTTGGAAAGGTGCAGTTCAGCCCTCAGTACTGCACTGTCTGAGAAATCATTCTCCTAGTTGCTGTTAATTGCAGTACTTTGTTTGAAATAAAACAATCAAAGGGCCTGAACTATATTATTATAGGCTCTAGCACACTGGTTTTTCTCATGTATTATCTGCATTTTTACTTTTCATGAAAAATGTAAGTCCAGTTCACCTGATAAACAGACTCAGGAAATAAAATGGTTAAGAAAGAAAATGAGTCTTTCTCTCAACCCACCCTTCCCTTACTTTAGTAGAAGAATTCTGGCCATACCAGAAATTAATTGCATTACATTCTGTCTGCTGCTGTTTTCTCTGAAATCTTACCCAGCCCCAAGATCTTTGGGGATTCATTAGTTGCAAACCTTTTTTTTTTTTTTTTTTTTTTTTTTTTTTTTTTTTTTTTTTTTTTTTTTTTTTTTTTTTTTTTTTTTTTTTTTTTTTTTTTTTTTTTTTTTGCAGTGAAGTGTTTACTCTTTTCCACTTCAGAGAAAGCTGCATTTCAGTGTTGGAGATTCGATTCAGATGTACTACTCCCAAGCTCTGGGTACAGATACTGTCTTTTCCACAGACCAACTGTAGAACAGACCCTTTGGGACACTAAAGCAAGTGGAACCACTTAAAAGGCAAGATTCATTGTGAAGCTGGTAGGGTTATATTGAAATCTACAGGTTACCACACCACCTTTGAAGGATATGATTTCTCTATGCTTTCATAACTACCCATGATGATAGTCTTTGATTTACCTTGCTGCTAATGTTACTGCAATACCTACCATCTTTCTCCCAAACAGATTTTCTTTATTTCAAACTTCTCAGTGATTTCTAAAAGTTTTCACCAGTAAGAAGGCACCATGGAGGGTTAGGTAAGCAAACTCAGACACCTCAGGGAGGACCTTACTGCCAAGTTAGCTATGCAACTAATTGTCACCAACTTTTCACAAACTCCTTAGAAATACAGAACTACCAAGTGAGATGTAAAGCCCATAGTAAGCCACTTTAATTCAGTTATCAGCGATCTGGAGATTGTCTTCATGGGGCAAGGGCATAACAGAGGAAATATGAGACAGTGGACTTAAGTAGAATAGAAGAGTTTTACACAAAGACTGAGGTCCTTGCTGAGAGTAGTCATTTCCTGAATCTGCCAAGACAAATCATCCTAAATTGGGGTGTTTAAAACAACAGTTCATCCCCTCACATTCTGGGTGCAAAAGTCTGAAGTTAGGGGTGTTGTCGGGTCTGGTATCTTTCAGAGCTTCCTGAGGGAGAATCTTTTGCAGGCTAGTCTCCTATTTCTGGTTCTTGCCAGAAGACCTGGCCTGTCTTAGCTTGTAGATATTTCAATTTGGTCTCCACCTGTATCTTCATGTCCTTATGTCCGTGTCTTTTCCTCTTTTTATGAGATCACTTGTCACTGAGTTTAGGGTCCACGTAGATAACCCAGTATGATTTCATCGCAAGATCCTTAACTTCGTTAAATTGGGAAGGACTCTTTTTCCAAACAAGGTCACATTCATAGATTCCAGGTAGGCATATCTTTTGGGGAGGCCTCATCCAAACTACTACATCAGTGTCTCAAGGAGAGAGCGAGAGAGGAAGAAAGAGAGAGAAGAGGTAGATGTGGGATTCAGAAAATGTCATGGGTGATGCCAAGGATCAAACTTGCTGTCTTTGTAAATTTGCTTTGGAACCAGAAACAGCTAATGTACCTTGGGAAACTGCCACTGAAAGTTGTTGGTGTCTTCCTTATGCTATGTAACTAGTTAAATGGTAAAAACAAAAAAAACAAAACAAAAAAAGTTTTCTGTTCCTTAATTCAGCATCCTCCCTGGGACAGTAAAAAGCTCCTGATATCTATTTTGTTCTTCATTTTAGCAATAGAATCCCCAACTGTTATGATTTATATCTAGATGTCCCCTAAAGCCTTATGCGCACATAGATGGGGCCTTGGGGAGGTGACTGGATAATGAGTTTAGTCCACTAATATGTTTATAGCTGAGTGTGATGCTGGGAAGTGAAGCCTGGTTGGAGGAAGTGGGTCACTGTAGGCATGGCCTGGAAGAACG
Source organism: Dasyprocta punctata (assembly GCA_004363535.1). Taxonomy (NCBI): domain Eukaryota; kingdom Metazoa; phylum Chordata; class Mammalia; order Rodentia; family Dasyproctidae; genus Dasyprocta; species Dasyprocta punctata. The sequence goes on from RJWM01003760.1 coordinate 102,604, forward strand.
TAGTCCTCTGCTCCCTTTGATCTCTCTGCTTCCTGCCTGCTATGCCATGAACTGTTTCTCCTCTACCGTGCCCCTTTGCTATGCTATCTTGCTTTGGAACCAGTTCACTGTGAACTGAGACCTCTGCAGACTATGAGTTAAAATAAACCTTTCCTCATTTAACTTACAGTTTTTGGGCAATTATGTCTCAACAAGGAGAAGGTAACTGAAATCCCAGCCCAAGTTTTTAAAGAACATGTGGCTACATAGCCAAAGACTGTAATTCCCAGCCTCCTTTGAAGCTGGGAGGGTAATAACTGGTAAACAGGGTGGATGAAACCATGCGCATGAAACTTCTGTATGATATGCAAAAAAGAAAACTCTTTGTCTGCTGTTCCCTACCTCCTCCTTTCCTGTGGGCTGCAGTGTGATAACAGAGCAGAAGACAACACCCAAGAGAAGAAAAGATGGCAGGAAGCCACTAGGGCCCTGAGTGATCTTCTGGAGAAGTGCTACCTCCTGCATGGATCACCTGCCAACCTCTTTATTTTGGGGACTTTTTGTAACAGCAGCCCAGACTATGTCTTAACTAATACATTTGCAGATGCACAAGTCCAGTCTTGCTCCACAAGGACAGACTGTTCTCTTTCTGCAGGAAGAAATTGAAGAGCAGAAGAAGGGAGATAAGTGAGTAGATAATTTTGGTCATTGGCAAAATCAACCTGAGAAGAGAATAATGAGAAAGAGGATGAATTCAGAGAAGAAAAGAAACATTAATTTTGCTTCATAAGACCTACCTGTGCAAACTGAAAAGAAATACATTATTTTATGATAGACAAGATGAGGGGGATCATGTTAGACTTTGATTCAATCACATTTTTAGTAATTATGACAAGAAGCATCTTCATCTGCTCCACAAACAGCATATAATGACACTTTAACTCTAACGGAGGCCAACTCTTTGTACTGTCTCACCTGAGTTAATATTATTCTGACTTCTTGGTTTGACGATTTACTGTGGTTATGTAGGATACTATCACTGACACAAGTTTGGTGAAGAGTACACAGAAGACCTATTATTTTGCAACATCTGTTTTAAACTACTGTATCAGTCAATGCTTACTAGAGAAACAAATCTAACACAAGATATACAAATGTAAAAGAATTCATAAGATTGGCCTATAATGGCCACCCACAGAGTCAGGGGCATGAAAGTGCAAAGGACGGCCTGTGCACTGCAGGGCCCAAGGATCCAGTGCAAGGCCTGGAGCTCACTGTGCGAGTCTGAATCACGAGGCCGCCAGAAGGCCACAGGGTCGGTGCTGGAGGCTGAAGAGTCAGCACTGGAAGCCAGGAGATGACATCCTAGGTGAAAATAAAGACTGGAGCTCCTCCTCTGAAGAAGCAAACCTTCCTTCTTCATTTCCCTCTTATATGATTCTGGTGACAGTGCTTCACAGGCTGCATCTTCCACAGCCAGAACTATGCTGAGCCAAGTTAGTTGGGCCTTTGCTTACTCAGGTTGACAGAATCAATCAACTATCACAACTACTTAGAAATAAAAGTTATGGGATAAAAAATTATGAATAGAATAGATGAACAAATACAGAAGACTGAAGGAGATTTTAAAAGGCCTGCTTCCATTTCTGGTAAGAAAGCATCTCAAAAGTGTACAGCAGACACACTGCTCTCAAGAAAGCATCTCAAAGTGTACAGCAGACACACTGCTCTCAAGGTCAAGGCCTGAGCCAACCTTGGGTAGACATGTAGTGCCTGTGGGTTGCCCTTCAGAGTAGTGAATCATTTTGTTAAATACAGAATTTAAGAGCCAGTTATGTTTTTGGTCAAAATAGAGATAATATGTAGTTTTTGCTTTGATATAATCAGAGGTTTTATACCATCATAGGAGTTCTGTTTACAAAGCAACATTAGGAGAGTTCACACACTTGATTTACCTTTGATGCTTTGTCTGCAAGGATTTGGCTGCACAATAGTTTGGGACCTCAATTTCAGGCCAGTGAGGAGACACAAGCAAGCTAAGGACAGGATGAGGGAAACAAGGTTTAGGGGGCTGGGCTCCAGAGGCAAAGTACCATCTAGTCACAGTATGGCAACATGGGAGAACTAGCAGAGATTAACAAAAATTTAGTGGATAGGAGGGCAATGCAAGCAGGATTATCTGACCAAACAGGGGGGACATAACTACTATCTCTGTTCATGAGGAGGTCAAGTTAGGAAGAGGCTAGGACGAGGCTGGACCAGAAGTGAGAATCTGCATTAAACAAATGGCATGGAACTTAGTCTCCAGAGGATTCTAGCACAGTGTGAGTAACGCACAAGTCAAGGCAGATGCTAGATCATAAGCAAGGTTTGGGATTATAAAACCACGCAGACCACTCTTGTTCAGATCAACAGAGTTTAGAAAGCAAACAAGGCAAGCTAAAGGTGGTAGGATTAATTTCATCACATTATGACAGTTCTTGATGCTAATAGTAGTAACAATTGTCAGACTGTATAAAAACTGAAACTATAATTTAAAGATGCTAAGGAGTTGGGTGCGTTAATACATCCCTGTAATCCTAGCACTCCATAAAGCTGAGGCAGGAGGGTCTCAAGCTGAATCCAAGTCTGGGCAAATTAGAGATTCAGTGAGATTCTGTTTCAAAATGAAAACTTATTTTAGTGGGCATAAAAATTTCTCCAATTGATATTAGCACAAACCTTCCTTTTTAGTGAACTAAGAGACACTACTAGTATAACTGACTTGCATTTTTCCCTTCACCCTATTGTCCTTTCCCCTTCCCACCATCTGAAAATTCAATTTTTAAAAAGGTAGGGGGAGCCAGGGATGTAGCTCAGTGTGAAGGCCTGTGTTTAACTGCCAGCTCTGGGGAAAGGAAAGTGATGCTCAGAACTATGTGAGCAGCATTGACGACAGAACCAAAGGGAAAATATATCAAAATCTTGAAATTATTTCTAATGTATTTGCTATGTTTTTGTCATCATAAATACCATTATTTTAGAAGAATTTAACAACAAATGGTTTTGTTTATAAATTAGTCCAGTATTTTGAGAAAAAAGGTAGCTGGGAGTGACTCGTATTAGGTCAGTATCTGGTGGAATGTTACCTTTGCCTTTTCCTGCTCTCAGGTTTGCTCTCTTGTCTGTTTTTCTTCTGGTGAGGCTCAGGTCCCATTACTGGCTCAAAGTGTGTGAAATTATATCAGGGTAAAGTGCAGAACTGTTACACCCTCTGAGAGAATCCAGGCATTGAAACAATAATCTATGCCCCATAACACAGCTTGCTGGGGCTTGAGTCAACTTTCCCAAGCCTCTCAGGGAAGGGGAACTCTGCTACTTTGGAAATGTGGCTTGTGTTTTGTAATTAAAGGTAACAAGTACCTTTTGTTTGCAATGGTTTGAAATCTTAGTGAATGTAGTGTGCGTTTGTATATGTGCAGATGTGTGTGTGTGTGCATGTGCACTTTAGCCTGAGGTTTCCTCTGACATTTTATCACATGGATCTGTCTGAGATAGAGAGAAAATAACTTCTCTACTTCCATATAGAATTGTAATCCTGAAATGCTTATATAGACTTTCCAGAATTAGTTTCATTAATATATAGATTTGGAGCATAGGACATCAGTTTTAGTCTTTCTTAATAGTAAGTAAATTCTGTGAAATAAGTCAGACTCTCGTGTAAACATCGCATCATGTCCCTTGTGTGAGAAATTGAAAGAGTAAATAAGATCTAAAATGTACAGCAGATATTGTGACATGGGAAGGAATTATTCAAAAATAAAAAGGAACTAAGATGGTGGGAAGGGGAAAGGACAGTAGAGTGAAGGGAAAAAATGCAAGTCAGTTATACTTTTAACATCTCTTAGTTCACTAAAAAGGAAGGTTTGTGCTAATGTCAATTGGAGAAATTTTTATGCCCATATCTTGAATCCTGAGCAACTACTTTAAAGATAACAACATGCGATTTATTAACAATTGTTATTCTCCTATTATTTTGTTAGGGAATTTTGTTTTAATTTTTTCATAAAATTAAAAAATAGTAAGTAGATTTTGCTCAAATGTAAAATATTATATAGAATTATAGAAAACCAATACTTTTGAAAAAAGATTTTATAGTAAAGAAAATGTAAAGCTTCTAAGTGACTAAATTAATCTAAATAAAAATATGGTTAGTAAACAGGATTTGGGAGAAAAATAAACCTAGAAAATTGGGATAAAAAAAATTTTTGCCTGAATTTTGAAAACATTTTAAGTTATAAAAATAGTACAGTAACTCCTTAAAAGTGAACAGAACCAGGCAACATTTTAAAAAATAGTTAAAAATACATAATTCCCATATTTCATGGGAAAATGAAAGTGAATATTTTAAGTTAATGTTAAAGCTAGACTAGTACTAATTTTAAAACCAGAGAAAATTAGTAAAAAGAATGAAAATATCAGGCTAATCTCATTTTCACACATGGCTGTAAAAATTCTAAATAAAATGTCAGCAAGTTGGTGCTCCAGAGGCTCTGAACTCCTTGCAGCCAAACTCAAGGTCCTGGTGGTGCCACACTCTGGGGTGTGCTCTTCCTATCCACCTAGGTCTCAGGGATTCTGACTCCCACCCAGTAAGGCAGAGGGTCCAGTGACACAGTCCTGGAGTGCACTCTCACTAGTTGCACAGAGCATAGAGCTCTACCCAACCCAGTGTCCCAGTACCATCCATCAGGGGAATGCCCGGCCAGCCTTGCAGGACACAGAGGTACTGAACCCAGCACAGCCCAGAGCCCCAAAGCTGCTCATCAGGGAGTAGCCAGCATAGCTGCAGGGCCTCAGAGAATTTGAGCTCTGCCCATTAGAGCACAACCTACAAGCTCCATTGTTCAGGGATGCAGCAGCATGGCAGGTCCTAGACATTGGGAACCCCACCCAACCAGAAGCAAGGCCCCTTTGCCATATGCCTGGGACACACCCAGGCTTGCCCCGCCCTCCAGAGACTTTGGACTCCTCGAAGCCAGACTGAAGGTCCTGGTGTTCCACACTCCGGGGTGCACTCAACCTAGCTGCCTGGGTCCTGGGGATTCTGATCCCCACTCAGTAAGGCGAAGAGTCCACCAACACAGCCCAGGGGTACACCTCTGCTAGCCACCTGGGTTGCAGAGGTTCTGAAGGCTACACAGCTAGGTTCTGGGCCCTGGCAACAAGCTCCAGAGTTGTGACCCTGCTAGCTACAGGGAGGACACAAACTTTGTCCAGCCCAGTGTTCGAGAGCAACCCAACAAAGTAAATCAGGGGAACACGTGGCCAGCCTCACAGACCACAGAACACAAGGGTGCAGCACCATAATCTGTGGGTGTGCCCCAGCTAGCCATGGGGATATTGGAAGATTGAAGCTCTACCCAGCACAATATTCCAGTGCAATTCATCGAGTGGCTGCTTGCTGAGCCACACAGGTCCAAGAAGAAAATGACAAAGCGAAAGAGCAAAAGGCAGTCTCAATCCCCCAGCCCACTGGGAATAAACCCAAGAGACAATGAAATGGAAGACACTGGGAGTCACACAACTGAACTTTCTGAAATGATAGCAAATGAAGTAAAGAAATAACACCATGAAGCTATAGAGAAATTCAAATCAGAAATAATCTCTCAGCTAAAAAATGAAATGACAATCATTATGAAAGAAATGCTGTGTGTATCTAAAAAAGATCAAGATAAAAAATAGAAGAACATAAGAAAATGATGGAAACTTTGAAGGAACAAAATAAGACACAAATAGAATGCATAAAACAGATTCAAAGGGAAATTCAGGAAATGAAAACTTCCATGGAAAGTTGGCAAAACCACTCGAATGAAGCAGAAGATTGAACCTCAGACCTTGAAGACAGCATGGAAGCTTACGATCATGATAGAAAAGATCTCTTAAAAAAAGCAAGGAACCAGGAAATAACAAATCAACAGCTGCAAAATGATGCCAAGAGAAATAACATAAGATTAATAGGCATAAATGAAAAAGTAGGGGTCAATACTAATGACCTGCAAACACTATTTACAGAAATAATAGCAGAAAAATTTCCAAACATGGGAAGAGAATATGATATACAGGTAAGTGAGGCATGCAGATACCAATCAACCATAACCAAAGTAAATCTTCACCCACACATAAAATAATTAGGGTATCAGAAATACAGCACAAGAACAAAACACTGAAAGCTCTCAGAGAAAAGAAACAGATCACTTATGAAGGAAAGCCTATCAGAATCATGGCAGACTCCTCAACACAAACTTTTTTTTTTATTTGAGGGAAGAAAAACAAAACAAACAAAAACAACAACAACAACAACAAAAAAGATGACATATATAGTAAAAACAACAAGCAAAAGAGACAAGCAAACGACTAGAGTAAATACACAACATTGCAGGTTTACACAACCGGAAGATAGAAGCTTGACAATGGTTGCAATATTGCACATTGTTATCTTTAAAATGGTTTCTTACATTAACAGATATAGACATGCAAGATTGATCTAATCATATGAGTATTAATTGTTCTTTCTCAATAACGAATACATTCAGCAGTGTTCTTTTTAGTTATCTTACATATACATATATACAGGTTTATATCTTTT